>JABXWE010038035.1:0-13773 GCA_014611495.1 Limonius californicus
TAGTGATTTTTAGCGTGTCACACATCGCAGTGACATGGGACCTACGGCTTTACTTCTTACCCGACAGAAAGCGCATTTTCAGATTTTTCCCCGCCAGAAAAATCTCACCGACCTTCTGTAGTTGCAGAAGAAACCCGCAAAAACAATGAAATTACACCAAATCGTAATCACTGCTTGCCAGTACTACGTTTGACAGTCAATTGTTAACCTTCAGTGAAGTATGAATTATCGACAATTGAAGAGTGAAAATTACAAAGGGACTAAATGCCAAAAACATGTTTCCGAGATATTTAAAGAAAACTGAATAAAACACAAATAATTATTTTTAATGTAGTATTATTTGATGTACAAATTTAATAATAAACGCAAAACTAATTCTAATAATAACAGCAGAAGTATCACTAAAAAAGATAGCCATTAAAAAAATTTTTTTTTTTAATAATTGTTTAGAAGATGGTAGGTATGTGCCATTATAAGATTCCGAAGAAAGGTGGTAGCAAATCTGCTGAATTTTGCTTTCTGATGGACCTTCTTCTGCTAGTTCCTCCAAGTGTAGCAGCTTCTTATACAATGACTGGTGTTCTGGGTTATGGAGATACGATTTCATAGAACGTAGACATTTTTTCTTGTTCTCAGGAACGTTATTTATTGGCTCCAATTTGAGAAGTTCAGTTTTCTTAATAGTATTTAAGGTTTCACTCTTTTTCAAAATATTAGTATCAGTCCAAGGTTCTAAGTCAGAGAAGGACATTTTTGATTTCGCGGTTGCAGGATTCGCCTTTTCAACTCTTATTATAACAGCTTTACTGATTTGCAGCTTAGAGGTATTGAAAAGTTCATCTGCAGCCTTTTTGATGTTCCAAAATCCAATGTTTGTCATATCTACAACACTGAATGGTGGATTGGACCTTGCTGATTCCATAACATAAATAAGGTGGTTTGGTATAAATGCTTTCATATTTCTTTTGCGTTTATCGATTAACGCGAAACCACGCTCGTATGGCATAAAGCTATGCCCGCTAACCAAAAGTCTCTGCTCTATTCGCGATTTCAAATAACTGGACGCCACCTGACGGTAGAATCTGTAAGCTTAGCTAGTCATGACAAACTGGGAAGCTACACGTGTTTTACTGTAATAATTCTGATAAATTACGAGTGTAAAAGTGAAAGTAAGTGATGATAAGACAAATTGTTGTGTCTACGGATGCCATACAATACGTATGAAGGAAAGAACTGCAAGTTTTCATCTGTTTCGTAAAAAAACAGTGGATATGTTATGATAACAAACGCGTTTGGAGAACAAACTTACTTAGTAAGAAGTGCATAATTTCTTTCACTGAATTTTCTTTTAAAATTGTTTGAACAAATTTTTATTAAATATTGCTAGTGAAATTGGTAATTAATTTGCATTTGTTTGTTATAATATTATTGAACTGCTATTTTACTAATTATATGATGGATATAATTTGAAGTTGAATTTAGCTACTACATAATATTTCAGGAGGTTATATCTAATTTAATATCGTAATTTAATTAAAATTGTGCAGTATTGTAATTTGGGGGTATTCCGTTAATTAATGAACAATATTGTTTAGGTTTGTCTAGAAAGCCAACCCTCAAATCATTCGCTGTTCCGTCGCAAAACGTGCCGAAATCATCTGTTACCCATAAAGTAAACACACCGGCTATCAGCTGTTGCATTTAGGTACTTCAAAATTGTACCTACCCTTAGCAAACTCATATCCTAAAATACGTGCCTTATTTATCACGTGGATAATAACATGCCCACTATAAATATTTATTTCAACACAGCAAAATCGTTTGTATTTATACATCTCATTTCTGCACAATCAAGGTTAATATTTACTCAGCAGTTAGATATAAAATTACGTCTCTAGGAATAGTAAACTAGTCTCTTTAACCCATACACATAAATAAATTTTACTGAAAACACACACGTATTAAATAATAACGCTAATGCAATAATTATGATTAATAAATACACAACCGGCTTGCCCACTCAAGTTGCATGAGTATGACTTGCGCGTCACGTGATCACAGTGTTAACAGCGCCCTCATCGGTAGTCGAAATCGCGAATTAAATCAAACAATCCATTTGCTACCATGAATATTATGACAAACAGAACAAACTTGTTTAAATTTTGACCGCCGCAGTTGTCGCACCATATCACCAAGTTTTTCTTGTTGGTGATACCGCTATTTAGAAGGTGTTGGGATAAATAGAACATGTCAGAAAGAGCTAAAGTTGGTACGAACGTGACTTGCTCTAGATCCATGGGTAAACAGCATACGTTGCTACTTGGTTGTTGGGAGTTACTGGTATGTTGGCCTCCCTCCTGTTTATAAAGCTTGCAAAATTCATGCACACACAAATACAGAATGCACAATAATAAAAGAGGCAGTAAATTTTAAAACACATGTAATCAAATTATTGGAACTGTCGATACAAAAATGACGGCAAAGGCGTTTTTATAGTTCTATAATACAAACGGTTGATCTGAACGTTCAAGAAACAAACCCGCCGCTGCTGGCGCACGATATTTACCTTCTTGAACAACTACGTGGCCAGAGGCACCGGGGTTTACAAGCATAACACAATATAAAAGGAATTACTCGTTACAATTAGTAGTGCAAATAAAGACAATCGGCGACTGAAGGTTACTTCTTGTTTTAAAAAAATGGTTCAATTACGTTGAATTTTGCAAGTTAGCGCGTATAAGGTTTCTTTTCACAACACACAAAACTTAGTTCTTTACCTTGAATTTTGATGAAGGCAGGCACAATTCTGGGGTTGTTTTCCAGATCCAGGTATAGTCTGGGATACTTTCAGGTCCGCGAAAAAGGTAGACAAATTCTACAGAAAACTTTGGGGCGAAATAGTTGTCGCCGCAACGGCACAGGTACAGGAACAACGAATGTGCTCGATACTAATTCGCCAAAGGCGATCGGCAATTTTTCAATAAATTGCCTTGCCAGGGATAAAATCCAGTGTGTTTCTATAAATCCGACACTTGTCGATAGTTTTGTTTTCACCCCATGGTAAAACAGCGAAACGATAATCACACATGTGGGCACCCATCGAAAACCCAAACCGCCCCTGCAGCACTCGACTTATTTACGGCCCCCCGTAGATGGAATTTGGGAAGTCCGGAGTCAACGAAGATGGAGGACTGACTGAAGAACTAAACGCAACGAGAACCTGGATTCCCCAAAAAGATTGCATCATATGGAGAAATATGATGCAATTGTTCCAGAACGAAAATAACACGTGCGACTTCTAAGAGTAAACATTTCCGAGAATTGTTTCTAAACGGCAAATCTAGCCTACAAATGGAAACTTCGAAATTGGTCTCGTCATAAATCAATCCTTAAAGACAAAATAACCAAAACGGTTATCAACATACAGACGGCAATTAAAATAACGTTGTTAATTCCTATGGAGCGGCAATTAGAGCAGGACTAATTCGGACGGAGCAGCACAATCAAATGAACATAACAATTTCACAATCCAGTTTGTCACAGGTGTGAAAAGTATCCAGTCTTGGTCGACGAAAAGAAAAGTTTGAAAAGGACTTTGTGAAAACAGCTCTATAGAATTCGTATGTGACTATAGAATAAGGATGTTTCTTTTGGCAATGCTTTAAATAGTCTGTTTACATTCAAATCCGGCCTTAAGTATTCCTTATTTGACTTTGTTCGTGTATAGTGGCCAACGTCCCGTGGAGTAGAATTAATGAGGTCTTTCACAAGCTGATAATCATTTTCTACGGCGCCTCGGAGAGTACATAAAACCGTCGGTCCCCCTGGGTTAGTGCGCCACGTCACTAACTACCACAAACGGGGTTAAAGTGACAGCAGGGTGCGGAACCGAGTATTCGGATATTCCCGCAATCATTTCCCGTACGCAAATTAATTTAATTTAATCATTTTCTGAAAATGCTGATACCGTATGACGAACTCTTCTATCAGAACAACAAGTATCGCCCAGTTTCTTTTTGTTAGTAAGAACATCCAGTCGTTTTCTCGTAACGTCGAAGGTATCCATAAATGTTTTCTTAACACCGGAAGAAAGTCTCCTTCCTCATACGAAAGAGTGTAGCACACTGTTATTTGGCGTCTACTTTCTTCCGGAACTTCATAATTATTAATTATCATGCCGACGCCGTCTAATCCTCGATATCCGAATGAGTCCCATTAGATATGTGCCCTGTGTTTTTGCATTTTCAGCATAAAATTATTAAAAAAGAACTCTGCGCCTTGTGTAGATAACGCTATTGCAACTAAATTTACATTTACAGATAACCTAAAAGCAAAATTGTACAGATAGAGAGCCAATATTAATATTCAATGTTCAAAGTCGCATTCATAATAACTTTTAGGTTATATTTACAAACCTGTTGCTATGGCTCTACTTTTTCTCCTTTGTCTTTGTATTTTCTATATAGTTTTATATGCTTTTCCGGCCTCCGTATTACGTTTCTGTTCAGTCCCAAACCTTCCACTGCCATTACTTCTGTATTTATTTAATAGAATTTCACTCATTTTTATAAAACTAACTGCAAATATTACTCATATAGCTTAAATAGCACTTAACACCTTTATACAGCAATATGTTTGGTAGATACCAACACCGCCGTCTTACTAACGCCTTATAAAGTTCTGTGTTCATCTACTGCCTATGTCAATGCATGCAGCATGGCACATAGCACCTTTCTATAGCAATAACTCAAATGTTTAAAATTTGGCACTTACTCCCTTTGTAACTTCCAGTCTTCAATTGTAAATTATGATCATCCTATAAGTTTCTTGTAATCTTTTGCGCCTAATAAAAGTCAGTGTTGGAATTACGTGACAAACGTTGATGGATTCTCTACATCTTTCATAAATAGAGTTCCGATGGGGGTACAGCTATCACTATAGTTGTGCCAGCCAATCAGGTAATGCACGTCATATATAAAATTTATGACGTCACAACCTTGTATGTGTATATTTATATTAAAACAGTTTAAAGTGGAACAACAAACAAACGGCCGTAACCTCAAATATTTATATTTTAATTTAATATAAAGCAAGTAGAAACCACAACAGCTAATAATTATTAAATTAAAAACATACTCTAGTTGTAGAAGTTAATATTACCTCTCTGACAGCATTTAAAGGTAGAACTGGACCATTATTATTTCGTTCGCGTTCGAAATAGGTTATCAAACTTGCGACAAGTTGTTTCGACTGTCTGCTTAAAGGTTTCGGCATTTTGTAAACGCGTACAAAAATACAATGTAGGTTAGTTCTAACATTGAATATTTTAATAATATAAAATATTCAATGGTTCTAATTAGAACTCTTTTTATAGCAGTAATAAACAAATTATTTACAAGGAGAAAACTACGAACAACCAACCTTCAATGACAGCTGCAATAATTTCTGACAGCAAAGTATAAACATGTTGGATTTAATGCCAACGTAACGACACATAACAATAGTTCTGCTATAAAATACAATAGATTTGTATAATTTAATTTGTTAATTATTTAAAAAAAACATGGGCTTTGTGGTAACCTACTGTTGTCTACTAAATTTAAAAAGTAAATATATAAAAAAAAGAAAGAATAACCTGCAATGACTAATTACATTCTGGATGTTTTTTATTTTATGATACCGGCACTGCTGCTCGTTGATCATGTGATCTATGACGTGCATTACTTGACTGGCTGGCACAACTATACAGAGAGAGTTAAAAGTATGGAGACATCGACTTGCTGTCGTTAATATTCATTTTATAAGAAAATGTTCAATACAAAAGTTTTTTATGAAATTTTTATCTACATATTGATATACACAAAAAGTTTTGTTGTTCAATTGTTTTTGAATTATGACTTTACGCGATATTTTTTTAAGTGGCAATCTATTAATGTTATACTACTACTCGATAGAAAATTTTTTTTTCTATACAATGGTATAAAAATTTTTTGGGTTTGCAGAACATTTCTTTGAGAAAATGCCGGTTAAAGTTAAAGTATTTACAATTAAGTAATTTCCCGATTCGTAAACGATACAGCCATGATAAACAAAAGCGAAGAGATAAACAAAGGCGATATCACTAAGACTGAATTTGTTTGTTTACGACATATTTTTCAATTTTGTGCAATTTATTGCTGTTGGCATTAGCAATGGCGAGTTTAAGTGAATGTGAAAGAATTGAAATACAGTCAAACTCCCATATTACGAACGTCTATATAGCGAATTTCTCTATATAACAAAATTTTGCGCTACACGCTGCACCTTTAACCAAAAACACACGTACAATTGTTTCCAAATAGCGAAATTAAATTTCTATTTAACGAATTTTTTAGCGTAAAAAAATAAAATCTATGAAAATCTTAATGGTTTTGGGAATTTCGTACCCAAATATTGTCTATTATAAGTTCTTCCGGTACAGCCATAGAAAGTTTTCCAAGAATTGTAAAGGTTTTGTCAAGTTTACGACTCCCTTTATGTTTAAATGACGTCTTTTCTTAATGGGCATCTTAAAGCAGAAAATTGCAATAGAAACCTGTTTTAAAAACGGTCAGTTTGCGCAAAATGACGAAGCGAAAGTGTTTAAACATTACAGAAAAAATTAAAGTGTTGCAAGAAGTTGATAAAGGTTTAAAAAAAGGTATTGCAGCAATATTCGGTATTCCTGCCAGCAGTTTATCAACCATTATAAAAAATCGTGAATCGATGTAGGAACTGCAGCAAAACGTGCTAGAACATGTGTGTACGAAGATGTTGATGAAGCAGTTTTGAAGTGGGTCCATTTATGTACTCTTATTACATATGTAAACAAATTGTATTAAATTTATTTTCAAAAAAAATCTTATTTCTCTATAACGAAATTTCTCTATTGCGAATTTTTTGTCAGAATTTAGCGACTTCGTTATATAGAAGTTTGACAGTACTTATGATGCTGGGTTATCGAGATAGACGTAGAAGTTTAAAAGATGTTTGTAATTTATGTAATAATACGCATCCAAATAGAAATCCAATTTCTAAATCTGTTGTTGGTAAAATTTTACAACGTTTTGAATAAACGGGTAGCGTTAAAAATTTACCAAAGAGTAGTAGACCTAGAACACCGACAAGTGATGATAAAAAACTGGATGTTTTATTGGCTGTATCTGAAGATCCCCATTTACCAACCAGGCAATTAGCGGTCAATCTCAGTATTTCACAGTTTTCGGTCGTTTCAATTTTAAAAAGTGAGAAGTAATAAACTCTATAAGGTACACCTTGTACATGAGTTGATGGAGGATGATTTTGATAGGAGACTCCAATTTTGTGAGGAAATGTCAAATTTTTGCAATAATGAAAATTTTGTCAATAATATTGTTTTCTCTGACGAAGCTACGTTTTGCCTTAATGGTGAAATAAGCAGACAACTGCAGATAGGTACTGGTCATCGGAAAATCCTAACACCAAGCGCAGTATCCTCAAAAGGTTAATGTTTGGGCGGGCATTCTGGGGGTCATATTATCGGTCCCTTTTGCATCTATGGCAATTTAACTTCGGCTCTGTATTTGCAGTTATTACAAAATCAAATTATACCTGCTTGTGCTAGTCTCTATCCCCATGAAAACAATGGACACCTCCCCAATAACACTATCTGGTTCCAGCAAGATGGCGCACCACCACATTATGGTGCAAATGTTCGTCAACATCTGAATAATGTGTTTCCAAACAGATGGATTGGGAGACGAGGAAACGTTGAGTGCCCAGCCCGTTCGTCGGATTTAAACTCTTTAGATTTTTTTCTTTGGGGATGCGTAAAAAAACAAAGTTTATAAAGATAGGCCCAATAACATAGAAGATATAGGAATCCGAATTACCAGAACGATGGAACAAATTCCCCATAAATTCTTAAAAAATTCTCTTCGGGGATTTGTAAATCGATTGAGTCATTGTCAAATTGTAAATGCAAGACAGTTTGAGCATTTAATTCACTAGAATTAATTGTGTTTGTTCGTATTTATTTATGCTTTACTTGTTTTTGTTAATGTTTTTGTAGTTTGTAACGTCATTGTATTTTTTTGTCGTTGTTTAATTTAGATATTCATTTCTTTCTAACAATAAGATTTTGATTGACAGCATTATTGTAAATAATTTTTCATAAAATAAAAATATTAAATTCGCTCGCCTTTGCTTATCGCTTCGCTTTTGTTTATCATGGCTGTATCGTTTACGAATCGGGAAGTTAATTAATTGTAAATATTTTAACTTTTACCGCCGTTTTCTCGAAGAAATGATACGCTAACCCAAAAAATTTTTATACCATTATAAAGAGAAAAAAATTCTCTATCGAAATGTAGTATAACATTAATAGGATGCTATTTAAAAAAATTTCGCGTAGTCATAACTCAAAAACAATTGAATAACAAAATGTACCGTGTATATCAATATGTAGATAAAAATTTCATAAAAAACTTTTGTATTCAACATTTTCTTATAAAATGAATATAAACGACAGCAAATCGGCGTCTCCATACTTTTAACTCTCTCTGTATATTGGAATGTTTAATTCATATTTAAAAAATAACAATATGCAGTGTAAATAATATGACCAGTTTGTTTTGGTGAGCATTACTACCAGTGGGGGTGTGATCCAGTCCTTTTCCTGGGAAAAGGGGTAAAGCGCCCTCTGTGGTCCACATCTTCTCGTGCGTATGACCTTTACCATATCCACAAGAAAAGTAAAGAGACTGCTTTTTTACCAAAATGTTATAACGAGAATTGATTGTGAACATCCACAAATATATACGCATGCGCGAATAAGGGATTACCCCCACTGTGGCAGTAGTTGAATACTAAACCTCACATTTTACACAAAAAAATAAACTATTTTATTTTATGTTATCTTTAGAGTTCTAAGTTGAAAGTTAATAGCTCTTACTTGCATTTTCTAAATATTTTGGTTTGTCATCCTGATATCGAAAACATTCCAAGTTTAGTGCCCTCTCATTAATCAGTCGGTCCTTGTATTCTGGACTTTGCACTTTGAAATACAAATCTGGTATAAATAACTTAATTACAGTGCAAATAGACGTATCGACTTATTATAAAGCACTTGTGAATTGGTACAAGGTGGTAACAGACTGAAAAACTGGGCGGAAAATGGCTTTACCTTTTGCTGTGATTAAAAGGTCCCTTTCGACAACATCTACCATGAATGCTATTAAAAATGTTACCATTATTGGGGGCGGTCTTATGGGATCCGGAATTGCTCAGGTAAATATTTTTCGAATTTTGTAGAAATCAAATTTAACTAATTACCTTTTCTGTAGGTCGCTGCTCAAACTGGCCATAATGTAACCCTTGTAGATGTCCAACCTGAACTCCTACAGAAAGCAGAAAGCAGCATTTCTACAAGCCTTTCCCGTGTCGCCAAAAAGCTCTATAAAGACAAACCAGCTGATGGAGACAAATTCGTGAAGGAATCAAAAGAGCGAATCAAAACCACCACAGACACAGCAGCATCTGTTAAAGAAGCAGATCTGGTTGTTGAAGCAATTGTTGAAAATATGGAAGTTAAACATAAGTTGTTTAGAGTTCTTGATGAAGCTGCTCCCTCAAAAACCATCTTTGCTTCAAATACCAGTTCCTTGGGCATTGGGGAAATTGCATCTGTTACGAAACGCCTTGACCGCTTTGGTGGACTGCATTTCTTCAATCCAGTACCCGTCATGAAGCTCCTGGAAGTCGTACGAACTCTGGAAACTTCTGAGGAAACTTACCAAGCGTTGATGGAGTGGGGCAAAGCCATGGGCAAAGTTTGCATTACATGCAAGGACACACCCGGATTTGTGGTCAACAGATTGCTTGTACCTTACATTGCGGAGGCTATCAGAATGTATGAAAGAGGTAATGTTTTGAAATCCCATTTTTTAAATTATTTTCAGTAAACAAAATTTGAATTTAGGTGATGCTTCTGCGAAGGACATTGATACTGCAATGAAACTGGGAGCTGGTTATCCTATGGGGCCTTTAGAATTAGCCGATTACGTAGGGCATGATACTTCCCACTTCATTCTTGAAGGTTGGCATAAGAAGTTCCCTGATAATCCCTTATTTGTACCTAATGAGGCTGTTAAGAAGTTGATCGGTGAAGGAAAATTGGGAATTAAGAGCGGAGAAGGTTTCTACAAGTACAAGAAATGAAGACTTAATTTTGTTACTTCCTGCATGAATCTAAAGTAAAATGTAATGATTGTTCGAATGTGCCTTTTTAAACTGCTATTGTAAGAAGAAAATGAAGTATTTTAAGCTCTGTTGTATATTAGAATTGTATTTTAATTATATTATACTAATATTTTTTGCATAGGATTTGTTATTGCTCATGTATTCCTGATCATACTAAAAAAAATGGTGAAAAATATTTCCACTATCCTCTCAGGAAATTTTATTCAAAACAATTTTTAACTGTAGATATCGCTGCATTAGATATTTTTCATTATATCAGTATCATTATTTATAACTTGTCATTTTCCATATGGGACGTTCACAAATTTCTTTTTTCTACATACGTTTACACAAGGTGTTTCAGTTTTAATCTTAAATACTTTGGGAAAACACTCCTGGTCATTCCGATTCAGAAAAATATGCCTCTCACCTTGCTGAGAAAGATACAGGATGTCAAAGTTTATAAAGACAAATCATTTTTTAATTATATCTTCTAGGAAAATAGAACGAATCAAACAAAATTTTGTATGCATACATTCCTTGTGTAGGGTTATTTTCTGAAATTATGTTTATCCTAATATGCCGCACCAGTGGCCTACAATGGATTTATTTCAAGAAAGAAAAGTACATCACAGGGTTTGTTTAATTTTTTCCCTTTTTTCAAAATCCCCATTCAATTTGGAATAAGACGCGCTTCTACAGATCTTGGAGTTTACACCTCGAAATATGCTTCATTTTATGCACACCTTGTTCCATTTTTTGAGATGGAATTTTAACGTAGGAAGCAAGAGCGATTTTTTCCCTATTTATTGATGTTTTGTCTATCTACTGATAGAGGGATTTTTTTTTAATTTAATAATAATTACTCTTCAGTATTACAAGACATACAGCTCTATTTTAATTTAAAATTTTCAAATAGCATTTACAAAAATATGAATATTGAAAAAATCTCCACGTCAGTAGATAGATATAACCACTCTCTTTCAAATGCCATGTTAACATTTTTTATCAAATTTAAATTATTTCAGAAATAATGGAAATAAACTTTTAGAAAAATCGATATATTTCAACATTTCTAATTTGCGTGTAGGCAACACAAATAGCAAGTACATATCCAGGTATAAATATGTAAGTAGGTACTTAATAAACAATAGACAAGGGTAGGGTATTACAGCAGATTACATCTTTCTACTAGGTAAAGTAGGGACAAGCAAACGTATAACTCCGCTTATTACATTTTTTAACAATTTAGACAAAAGTTCCTAAGTTAATTGGGGTTTTAAATATCAAATTATATTGACTTTATTTAAAGAAATAAAATAAATCTATAGTTTGAAAATATATTTTTAACCGTCTAAAATATTTTACATTACAGATAAATGAAGTTCTGTTTAACAATTCTTAAAATTAGTAAACAATATACTATACAGTGGCGGCTTGTACTAAAGGGCACGTGCCAACCCAATCACCAAGATAAACACAGAAAGAAATTCGCATGTAATTCAGTGCATTATTTTAATTTCATTATTTTAACGATGGTATCAAATTTTCCTTCCGCACCACAGGCGCGGCTAACACGCTCAAAACTATTTTCCGGGAAACGCTCTGATTTGTACCTATGTAGAGGAAGATTCGGTTGCCTATCGGTTATCTTCGCTATACGCGATATACCAGGCGAATTGGGCACCGATCGCTTTGTTCCCATCTGCAGTCAACGTTTGAATTTCGAACGCAGACTTGCAGTGTTTTCGCGCAAGACGAAAGTGACGTATTTTCAATGATGGAAGTTAATTGCGTGCAAAATCTTTTAAAAAAACCCGCTATCATTTGAGGTAAAACTTTTAATTAAGAAGAAAGGAAGGCCTATTCCTGATCTTCAGATAAACTACAGCAGAATGTTAACGAAGTTTTTCCACCCTCAAACGCATTAAAACTTTTCTGAGAAGCACAATGTCATGGCGGTCCTATCAATAGAAAAGAAGTTCGTCCAGTCTATCCCGGATTTTGACAACAAAGTCATAGACGTCTTTTCCAGCATGAAAAATAGGAGAATGGATTTTATGTACAAAAAATAGGTAAGTTTTTTCTTGTGCCCACCCTCTTTCTTAACTCACGAGCCACCACTGATACTATATAGTCTTAGAGCAATTTAAAATGTAAACTTTTTTTAATGCAGGTAAATACAGATCATAAAGCATCTTTGAAATACACGGTGGGCTAAACAAAATGTCCACATTTTGTCTCGTTTACTAACTTCTTTAGTTGCAGGTGGATTTTCATAAAACTTGCAGAAAAATTATAATTAAAAAAGTAGAGTTGATAGTGACGTAATTAAATTCTTTTTTTTTAAACAGGTTGATTTAAGAAGACGTTACTTTATTTTGTCGCAAGCATTAATAATTTAAAAATAATAAAAACTGCTCCTATGGTAACGTCTTATGTATTCCAAACAAGTCATTTAAATTTTTTGAAAAATCTCAATTCATTTTAAATTTTATTAATAATTTACCGATAGTGAAACAAATTTAAATATGTAAAAATTCAAAATGAATCGATGTTATTTTTTTAAACATAAAATAATTTTTTGGGGCGGAAATAAAATACGGTCTTGTTTTAACACGTTGAGTGCCATGACAGTCCAACGTGGCTGCTCAGCCTTTTTGTCATTATTGGCCGTGAGGGACCTACCTGGTCTTTCACGTTAGGTGTGCAGTTTTGGCTGCGTAACTGCACGTTGGCTATTCATACAGATTTAAAACATACAGCATTGGAAAGTAGACGGCCTGGCGCACCCAACGATATGCTTGGCCTATGTGTCTGAAAGACCAATGTGGAGTATTGCGGTAGGAAATATTTACATACATTTATAGACAACTTATTTTTATTTTTATATTAAAGTTTACAAAAGAACATTAATTTTAGTTTTAAATAGGGTGGTTATATTTTTGGGATAGTTTACAAAATAAAAGTAATGCTAATATCTTAATTGAAGTGGTTAATAATTATACTGTAACTTTATGGGTGTCGAAAAAGCATTTGAGACAATAACTTTTATTGCATGCATCACATTTAAATTTTGTTTGCGGCGCCTTTTTCTGAGCTTTGCGTCCTAGCTCCCTACTCGTCTTCGCGTAGCATGTTGTACATTTTCGTCTACCAGTACGGCCTAGGGCTTCTAATTTGTGTTGCGGCTCTGCCGGCTGCCGGTGTACGGTTTCTGCACAATTTAGAAGTCCACGGATGACCTCTTCTCTGAATTTTGTAATCGACATACGTTCGTTAGCCACTTGCTGATGTGCAGCAAGTGCATTGACAAGACATGAACCGGTTTGGAATTCCACAGCTAATTTTCTGTACCATTTTAGACTTTTTCGTAATGAAGTATTGTAAGTTTTCATTTGGTCAGAAAAGTCAATATAAGACTTGTATTTGTTGTATTCAATTACATTCCTCGGTTTCTTTATCTCGGAGCCCCTTCTCTGGACTGTAACCATTTCATTGGTGTGTTTAGTGCCGTAGCCGGACAGAAAACCCCCG
>JABXWE010038036.1:0-11546 GCA_014611495.1 Limonius californicus
CTTCAAAGATGGCAAGAGCTCATCACTTCATTTGGTTGGGAGCAATTGGACCATCCTCCATACAGTCCCGATCTAGCGCCTAGCGACTACCATTTGTTTCTGCACTTGAAGACGCATTTGGCGGGGAAGCGTCATTCCAATGATGAAGAAGTAAAAACGTCTGTGCAGCAGTGGTTGTCCAGTCTGGCGGCAAGCTTCTTTGACGACGGCATACAAAAGCTGGTCCCAAGATACGACAAGTGCCTTAATAATAATGGAAATTATGTAGAGAAGTAGAGGAAAGAATGCTCTTTCAGGTAAATAAAGTTTTGTTTGAAAAATTTACTTGTTGATTTTTTTATATCAAAACGGTACTTACTTTAAAAACATGCCTCGTAATAATATAGTAACTTTAATTCAAATGAAGCGGCAAAATCAAACGAACATAACAAGTTTGCTGAAATTGGCCCAGATTATCATGATTCCGAAACCCGGGAAACCCAATCAAGCAACATCATATTGTCCTATTAGTTTATTGCCTGTACTATCAAGATTTTTAGAGAAACTAATACTCAACAGACTACACGATGACTCCGTTCTAGAGAACTGTATACCAAACCATCAGTTTGGTTTCAGACTGAACCACTCTACAGTGGAACAGTGTCATTATCTTAATGGTATTATAAACAAGGCACTTGAAGAAAAAGACTATTGTTCGGCGGTGTACCTTGATGTTAAACAAGCATTTAATAAGGCATGGCACAGGGGATTATTATTCAAAGTAAAAGTTCAATCTTTCCACATCAATACTACCTGTTAATTCAATCGTTTTTTAATTAAGTAACTGTTATTATCAAGTTAAGTTCGGCAATGAACTATTTAATTACCAGCGAATCTGTTCTGGAGTTTCAAAAGGAAGTGTGTTGGGTCCTGTTCTCTACATCATTTACACTACAGATCTACCATTATCGCCCAATACTGTAACAGGGACACTCGCTAATGATACAGGCATTCTTGCGTGTAATGAAGCCTAGAATCAGCTACCCATTACCTACAAGAACTCGTAAACGTATCTGAATGATTACAAAAATGGCAGATCAGAGTTAACGAAGGTAAGTCTGTGCACGTAACCTTTACTTTATGGTGCTTACAATGTCCACCTGTCACAATAAATAAAACATTGAAATACCACAATCTAATGAAGCAAGATATTTGGGTATGCACTTAGACAAAAGACTAACGTGGAAAACTCACATTCAGAAAAAGTGGAAGGAAATGAACATTAAAGTTAAAAAATGTATACTGACTAGTTGGAAGGAACTGGTGTTTATCTTTGGAAAATAAGCTGTTACTATATAAAATTATTATAAAACCAACATGGATGTATGGAATCGAATTGTGGGGATGCTCCAGTTCATCCAATGTTGACATCCTGCAAAGGTTTCAATCGAAAACACTACGCTCCTGGTACAGTTCGAATCATACTCTACACGAAGATTTAAAGACTTCGTATGTTACCGACCTTATTACCCAATAGGACGGAGTGGATTTGTACTTTTGAATTCTTTGAACTATCTCACAAAATTTGAAATTACAAAAAAAGGTCTTGAGGTTCCTATATTAAAAAGAAAAAGATTTTTTTTAATTTTATTTCTTTTCTTACGTAACAAAAAATTGCATTTTGGTCTTAATAATAATTTAATAAAATTTCAATCCAGTAAATTCAGTCCTTAAAATTATTACAATGAACGAAAAAAAAAATTAATTTGAGATTTCCAACGTTAAATCATAATATTTATTTTCGGTCATTGTTGTGGCCACCATCAGGCTAACATTATGATAAAGCTATTATGTGAACAAATCTTCTTAAAGAAATAATTATTAAACTTAAATATACCTGTTAAAAATTTAGTCAAAAATTAGTGGTTTATTGTCCAAGAATTTGAACGAATTCCCTTTTTGTTTCAAATTGCGGTAAACTTTCTCGTGATTTGATTCTTGCATGTATGCATCCGTCTCTTGATTATTGTCCACAGACTGAAGCCGAAGCTTCTGTCACCAATTTGATACACCTCTCCACCGTTTGAGTGTGGCAAGAATATTTTGAAATGTCAATTTTCTCAGGTGCGTCTAAATTCATCATAATTCGCAAAGCCTGAAATGACATTTCTCTGTTAATGGTGGTTCAGTTGTAGAAACAGACGTTTAATCGATCAAGTCAGTATAGTCTTCAGCATCGAAGTTCAATTCAGGTACTACGAACTGACGAATTCCTTGACTATCGTTGCCTTGCGATCTACATTTCAATATTCTTCTGAAACTCAATTCGCTAACGTACTTTTTGGCTATCAGATAACATGGCTAATGAAATGTTCTCGGAGTGATAAAAATACGCATTGTCCCCAATGACTCGATATACTATTGCCTTTAGTTCATTTGGTAAGAACCGAGATTCCTTGACGAGAGTCAAAATGTGTTTTTACATGAAGGTTTAGTTTTAATCTCGAACCAACTCAAAGCATACACTCGAATAATATACTGTGTTAGAACCAACAGTTCTTTGGAGAATTTCTCAGTTGCTGCATATAATCTCAAAATCCTGTTTGCGTTTGTTAACCACCTTCAATGGGCCATTTTCTCTGGTTGTCTTTGAGCCCAATCGTAAGATACTTTGCTGTCTGAAATTGCTAAGCACATCTAGTATAGATACTTTTGATCTATACTTAAAATGTTCAATGTAATCTGAGGCAGTTCTACATGTATTTTTTCGAAAGTAACTACCGGCATATTTTCACATCTATCGATGGCTTTTCCAATGACACCAGAGAAGCCTTTTGAGTCATTAGATTTACCATCTACGTCATCCACTAAGTGTGCGCAGAGGTAACTCATTACAATGTAATAAACATATGAACCAATGTACTGGTTGCCTATAGCATTCCCAAGCTGCTTTAGGACACTATTCGTCATTCCCGTGTTGACCACCGCCCCATCGCATCCAACTACCACTATTTTCCGCAAATTAGTTTCTAATGCCATCAATAGGTTTGATACACTTGTCTTAATACAACTAGTTTTGCCTGATGTTGGAGTAACGTGTCCCAAATATTTCTCCCCTGGCTCAGAAACCAAAACAATGTGCTCTTGAGTAATGGTTTTTCTGTGATGTTTTGATCCATCTTTTTCCAGAATTAACGTCTTCTCTTTTCTTCCATCAAAGTAAAGTCCGCTTATTTCAGTATTTACGTGGCTGGGGCCTCGGTGGAGTAGTGCGGATACGCACTGCCACTTGAGATCACGCGAAATTTGGTCCGATCGGTCGAAGTATCGAATGCCGACTGGGACGACCGCATTTCGCTTAGTTAAGTTTAGCGTGCACGTTGCATGAATGTTGACTGTGTAAGGGACGCTCGCACACCCCTGATGTAATGCGAAAGCGGTTTCCAGGGGGGGGGGGCAGTATGAATGAATGAGAAAAAAAAGTATTTACATGGCAAGTACCCTGCAAATCTTGAGGGCATTTCTTACGTTCTCGATCTTGCTTAGTAATAACCCCAATATCTTGCAGAATAGAACTTACTATAATTGATGCTAACCTGTCGGATATACCTGTTCTATCACAAGCTGCAGCTAGATGTGGTAGTTTTATTCTCGCTTGCGGTCGTGAAACTGTCTTCGAAGTAGATGGGATAATCCTTGAAGAAATTTCGAAGTTGTCATCGTCATGACTAGAAATAGTTAGAGTTGCTTAATATTCACTAATACTATCACCACCTGAACTTAGCCTGTCTAACAACCATCTCAATTGTACGCTATTGACTAATTTGCTCTTTATGTTTCTTCAGTTTTTCAAACTCATGTATTTTTTGTTCCTGGTTTTTCCTATTCTTCTTACTGGTTTTAGTATCGATATTCCCAATCCCCATTCTTCGTGTTGTTCTTTGGTCAATTAAAAATTCGCGTTCCGATGGGGGTATCCTGTTTATGTAATAGCAAAGAGAAAAATCTTCACATTTGCAAAATAAAATGAAATATCAAATACATTTTAGCTTGCAGTTTTAAATAAATCTAGTTTCTCTTTTATTGTAAACTGATTTTGTGTTTTTCTTAACAGCTTTTTATGTTTCATTCTACGTTTTTATCTTGTGCAAAATTTGCTGATCGGAAACAACAGGTAATGAAGCTTTTTTCCATATATTTTTGATACTTAACATCAAATTTGAGAATACTTCGGCAACACTTGTGTCTTTATTATTCATAACCTCTTTAAGATCTGATGAACAAATAGGGTTTCACTACATCAGAATAAGGGGAAGCACACGGTGTTTTTTTTCGCTCTACCCTATGACCCAATATGTTAGAAATCACCAAAGTAAACTCGCAGTTCAACCCTTGCTAAATAGAACATTCCACAGAAGGCTGAAGAGGAAATGGTCAAGTGATGTAGTAAATTAATGTAATACTAAATGTAAAAATAACATATTTGCCCTACATGTAATATTTTATCTATTAAGAGATTAAATCACTGAGTGTAATTCCCAACAAGCCATTTACTGCCATAAGATTAGCTTATATATAATATTGTAGAATTATTCTAATTGCTAATAAATGTATTAAATAAAAAAAGTTATAAATATATAAATTATTGTAGTTAAAAAATGTATTCTTTTCTTTTTCATAACCTGTAATCTACCTATACATTTTTGAAATCTACTTTTCGCACGTCCTTGTGACAAACTATTACTATACTACCAGTTTGAATAAATTAATATATGCTAATTTGTCATTTCAAAGAAAAATTAAATCTAAATCCTCTAATTTCATGCAGATTTTCTTGGCCACTGCAAAGTATGTTGTTATATAATAGGTTTCTTTTGTCTTTATTTTTTTCTTTATTTTGTTTTGCAGTCAAGGGCTCCAACCATTCAAACTGAGATTCGTATTTAATACTACTCCATTCAAAAATCAAGTTGCGTAAAAACCTCTAATTTCCAAGGTGCTATAATAACAAGTTGCCCCTATACAATGACTTATTTTCTTAACTTTGAAACGGACGTTGCCTTATAGAAGGATAACTGTACCAAAACAGGAATTTATAATCTGCTTGTACATGGGTAAATCCATGAACTGATAATACACATACAAATGTGACTGGAAAATACCAATGTGCCGTTATATTGAGCCTGTATAGTACTGGAAATGAAAACAGCTACGAATAGTTCCCACAAGAAAGTAAATATCTGGCGCAACTGGTTCATTTGAATATACCTAGTGAAAGTATGCATCATTGGCATTTCCACTACGTGCCCGTGACATACAATAATACAAAGATGATTGACCGATCCTTCTTTAAAAACCGTTACACTTAATTATATACATGGCATTAGTAATTTAAAAGAATTTGTGGTTGTAGATAATGATTTAGAAATAAAAACGTAGTAATTGTATCACAGAAATACTTCCTTGTTTATTTACATGTGTGTCGTACCTTGAAGTTTCTGCCTAGATTAAATGACCAAGACGAAGCCATTAAAATTGAACTAAATAGCACTATTAATTATTATCGATAAGGACCAGTGGCGGTTCGCTATAAGGAATCAAGTAGCCATGGCGCTTCATAGCAAACTAGCCTTAAGAATTTATAAATTTGTAATTATTTATTTTTAAGCATTTTAAAACATAATCAAAGCATTTTCTTTTCTTTGGGCACTTTATCTCTTAGGGATCTTCTCTACTAAGTCTGAGCAATGACTTGAGCTCTCACCATGGGAAGCGTAAACATTTCGACACCAGAAAAATCTTACTAAGCAGACTATCTCACTGGTTTGCCATTGTCTTGGGAAGGAGAACGGCCGTTAAAAATCCGATGTTCCGTTACTGGAAGTTGAATCTTAAACCTGCGGCATATCTAGCTCACGACGCCTCAAACAACAGGCAGCAACAAATCATAAGTATAATCTATTCACGATTGATTTGCCATCCAACAGGCTGTGGAAATCTGTGGGAATGTGTGGTATCATTGAAATTTGTCAATTAATTAAGTTGGGTTATGCTAGTTTTTCTTAATGGAGGTTATGTTTTTTGAAAGCAGGCAATATTGCCAGTGGAGCTTGTTTGTTCATTTAACGTCCGCCTATTGCTGCTCAATATTGGTTTATAATACTTAGATATAATAATGATTTCATTATAAATAAAATAATAATTTAAATGTTGTCGTAACACATACCAAATACATATTGCTGTTCTTTTTACACGAGAATTCTGAACCCAAATCGTATGTACACAGAGCATATTCCACGCCATTCTTTGTTATCCTATATTTAGGTCCTGCAGCAAATTAAGAAGACTTAACGTCCATGCCGCTCATGTTTCAAATTGATATTATGGTAGTCCAGTGGTTGACTGTTTGTCTCTGGTGCTAAGAGACCCAAGTTGGTATTCCACTGAGGTCAGTGTTTTTCTCGGGCGAGATAAAAACTGTAAAACACTCATTCACAATTTAGATGCCAAAAGAATATCCCCTACCCTATTCCACCTTCATGCTATCACTAGAAGTATCTGAATCATCGCCACCCTCCGATTCTGAATCAGATTCCCCAATTGAAATAATGAAAGGAGGAATATTTTTAAAACGGTAGATTTCCCATTTGTTTTGTCCAGTCTTCCGAAATAAGTTTTTCACAAAGCTCACAAAAATGTTGCCACATGTCGGGGGTACATTTTGAAAGAGCCTCACGCCATAAATTTGCAACCTTGTCTTTCGATTTTGGCTGCGAATTTATGTCCTTATTGTAATAGGTCTTACAAAACCCCCACGCCATTTCAATTGGGTTGTATTGACAATGGTATGGAGGCAATCGAAGAACCTCATAGTTGCGCTTTTTCAAAATTTCGTCAGTTACGTATCTTTTATTTCCGTCTGCTGTAAAAGGTTTAATTAACTCCCAAAGTTGTTTCTTAGTAATTTTGCCCTGAATTTCGACATTGTGGTGGTTAACCAACCATTCCTGCAATATACCTTTTTTGCAAGAAAATGTGGGTGGCTTGTCAAACTGCACTGAATGATAAGGTGCGTTGTCCATAACCACGACAAATTTTCCTTGCAACTTGTCCAAAGCAGGAATCAGCTGATTAACCAACCAATTTTGAAAAATTTCCCCATTCATAGTTTTATAATAATCCCCGTCGTTGTTCTTTTAGTCTAGTAACATGTCGCACCCTTCCAAAAAGCCTAAATTACATCCCGCATTCAAAATCGTGAACCTCTTCCCCTCACTTTTAATTTTGGCTGGGTTACTTTTAAGATCGGTTTCGTGTACCCATTAACGACTCGCGGACCCATTTTGGTAGATCCACGTTTCGTCTAGGTACACGAATGTCATAGTTTCACTAGAATTTTGATATTGGAGAAATTGTCTCAAAAATTTAATTTTGGATGCAACGGCGTGTGTTTGTTCACATAAAATTTTGCGTCCATTCACCATTTTGTGTTTGTAACCCATTGATTTAATAATTTTGAATAAAGCAGTCCTGCCCCCCTTGTATTCCAAATTTTAGCGAGAGTCAGCCAAGAGTTTGTGGAGAGTAAAATGTTCATTCTTCAGATGATACTGCCAAATTTGTCGTTGCAAATCTTTTCTAAACGTGTAATTTAAGAAAACGTCCGTCTTAGCGCGTATAATACAAATGGAAGATTTCAAAACGTCCTGTCCTTGTGATAAAATGTCCTTTATAGAATGCTCAGACACCTAAAATTATAAGTAATTTGCAATTGCATATTTAAGATATAATACATGCTTATCCCAAATATATCAATTAATCGATTTATAATCGTAAATCATGTGATGTCTGGCCTATCTCTTTTATAATGGTTGAAAGCTTTCACAATTTGCCGTTTAGTAACTTTGTTAATAACTTTCACCATTCTGACAATTAAGTAGGTATAATATATTATGTGTTTTATTAATTCTAAACTTACTAGATTATTTTAGAAAAGTAGGGGACTGTAGAGCTGGCAACAGCGCAATTTCATTTTGACATTGCTAGAAATCAATCAAATAATATTTCAGAAAAGTAACTTATGAAAAAAAAACAGCCTGCTGGATACCAAATCAATTGTGTGTAGTGTATAAGTATGTACCACTTCCTGTATGTTCCATAATTCACGGCATCGTGGTTGTTACCGAAATAATACACTCGGAACATACCTCTGATTAAGCCTCTTGATACTTCAGAACACACTTGTTGACAGTCATGTGAATATTATGACAGTTTTATGTATATCTGTAGAAATGTAAATATATTCTATTATCATTTATGCTTTATCCACTATCTTTATGTGGTATTTTGTAACTTTTCCGAAGACCAATCACTGTATTCCTATAATTAGCTAACGAAAAACAGATTGGTGCTTTTATTTCATAAAATAGCTACTACTTTTACTGTACTTAGTAATGTTAACAAGTTTGAAAGGAAAACTATTAAATGTAAGTAAAATCGGCTTGTTAAGTCCTCCTGCTGATGAAATATCCGAAGCAAACCCACCCATAAATTTAAATTGCGGCGCAGAAATTTTAAGTCATTTCCAACAAGAATGGGCTGAACTACATGAAATCAATGAAGAAAATGCTACAAGTGCGGCTGGATTGGCCGAAGCAATAGGAAGTATGCACACAAAAATTAGTACCGATTATAATAATGTTGTTGAAATCGTTCGGATTTTGAATTCAACTCCGACACTAAATAAGAGTGTAGAAAAGTGTTTATTGCAAATTAAAAATTTAAATAAAAGTTTTGAGGAAACTGAAAAAAGCCTAGGGAATTTAGAAGGCACCATCGAAAAATTGGAGCTTGAAAAAAGAAAAGCAGATCATAAATATCAGCTAGCATTGTATAAGGAAAAGAAAATGTGTGAGTATAGAAAACGTGTAGACATTTGTTGTAATTTTTTACATAGTTATCGTAATTGTGCATTAGGTACTAGTTTTAAATTGTATGTTTATGATTTTAACAAATTGTGAATTTTTCAGTAAATTTTGAGAAGTTAAGAACTGAGTTAGCTGAGAAGCACACATTAAGTGTGAAAGAACAAGAGATGAAACAGAAGAAAATGTTGGAAGAGAGGCAACAAGCATTTGAAGAAGCTTTTAATAATGATTTAGAAACATATAAAAGCCTTGGATCTATACCCAGTAAGTTATTACTACGTTTATAAGTGAGTATACCTTAATAAATCTGATATTTTTTTAGAAATTGAAACAAAAGTGCAACCAAGTGCCTTACTGGAAGAAATCCAACTGGATTTAGATCAACAAGATCTAGAAACTTTTTTAAATGCAAAATAAATGTTATTAAGTGGTTATTTTTATTTTCTTATTAAGATATAATGAAATTTAGTAAAGTCTTCCATTATCAAGTTAAATTTGTAAAGGAATAAAAAGTACTGAGGGATGTAGGTGTTTTATTGAGATGATGTTCATTCAAAACTAAATTGCTACTAAAAATTTAGAACCTATGTTAGAAATGTATTGCATATTTGCATAACTTGCTTTATTAAATCGATGCTTATCCAAGAACTGCTTCTGTGCTGTGCTATATGTACAAATCATGGCTGCTAGTACTTTTCAAGACTGTTTATAAATTACCATTTTTCTATGGCTAGAAAATAATTTTTATGAATTTAGTAACTGCTCAATAAGGCATTCATCTGCAAAGTAACTGCATCAATAGCTTAATGTCGTTGACTATCTTTAGGGAATAAAAACCTAAAATTTACTGCCAGCAAATTAACTTTTTTTTTGAGATATGAAGCAATTAGTAGGTAACGTATTTTACTTAAAATATAATAACATACATATATAATGTACATACAAAGTTCCATGTAAGGAGTGAAGTTGCAGCATATTCATGAAACACCAATAAAAGTTATCCAAGCCAAACTAATACTAATGTAATTACTAGGTATACATAAAATGGTGTTAGCAGAAATGTGTGCTTAATATAAGTTAGTAACATCGGGGAATTCATGTACGCTGAAAGGCAGCTGTATGATAAAACTGCGTATTTTTTCTCATCTTTAAACTTTTTGGTGTTGAATGCCAAACCGATTTCAGCATATCACCATGGTAACATTTTAGTTGCGTTCAATTCGCGCTTTAGTTGTGCGCGGTGACAAATACGTGCCTTGCTTGTGGTTACTGAACGCGTTCATATTGGTTTTCCATTTCCAGATCAAACAAACAGCAACCACTTTGCATTGACGTCACAAACCACAGTTGGTACATCAAATTCCACGACCTGTTCTGAGCAACTATAATTAGCACTATGGTTCTGGTTCCGATTGATAGATAAATGACAGAATTTTAACAGTTTGCAATCTCTCAAACGTTTACCGATATCATTACAATAATATAGTGGCTTTTAAATAGAAATTAGGCTATTTATTCATTGATATAGCAATCATTATTTATTAACAATATTTAATATAACAGTATGCAACGACCAATTACCGTATTAATAAATTATTAAGGGGTGGAAAAGGAATACTATATACTTCTTAATAACTTGTGCATATATACAATATTATAATTTCTATGACATGCCGTTTTTAATAAGTATATTTATCACATAGATCTCTTCCATTTTGCCCGATAAGAGTTGTCTTTGAAAAAATATTACAGATTGCATTTACTCTAAGAGGGCCAGATAAATATGTAGAAGAAAAGGAGAAACAGTGTAAAGATTTAACAGTTTGAACCTCACAATCGCTTCCTCTATAGGCTCAGAAGTTTGAGAGCATTCTGTACAAAGCTATCCACAACCTGACAGCATGGCCGGATTAATCCTTAGGCTAAGAAGTCAGCCTATCGGCCTTCCCACGATTTCGGCCCTCCGTGATAGAGCCACGTGCAGTCGATAAAGTGAAAGATGCTTCTTACTTCATAGGAAAAGAAAAATATAAAGACTATTTTCCAAAAGATTTTACATTAGAATTTGTTTTATTTGTAAAAAATGCAATGTCGAGCAACGGCCAGTAGAAAGCAATACCTTATGGATGTATACCGATTGATTATGGACAGTAAAGCAACTAAAAGTGTTGGTAACATTGAAAGATTGTTACGTCTTCATGCTTATTAGTTACTAACAGCAGCGGTGAGAGACCATTTCTCTGTTCTGAAGAGAGTAAAGGATTGTCTCAGGTCAAATCTCATTTCTCCCAAGAACACCTTAGTTCACTTGCTTTCAGTGGCGGCTTGTACTAAAGGGCACGTGCCCACCCAACCACCAAGATAAACACAGAAAGAAATTCGCATGTAATTCAGTGCATTATTTTAATTTCATTATTTTAACGATGGTATCAAATTTTCCTTCCGCACCAAAGGCGCGGCTAACACGCTCAAAACTATGCTCCAGGGAACGCTCTGATTTGTACCTATTTAGAGGATGATTCGGTTGCCTATCGGTTATCTTCGCTATATGCGATATACCAGGCGAATGGGGCACCGAGCACATTGTTCCCGTTTGCAGTCAACGTTTGAATTAGCACTTTGGAGCGCTGTTTTCGCGCA
>JABXWE010038037.1:0-16207 GCA_014611495.1 Limonius californicus
TCATAACGGGCTTATTGTAGCACGCGTGGGTTTGGGGCACGACGAGCGTAGCGAGGAGTGCTCCAATGGAACAAGTGCTACAATGCCCGTTATGAAACGAGTATAATATACTATTTTATCTACTTTGAGATACTTGTTATGTAGAAATTTCTGATAGAGTTTGTGGTTATGTATATTCGACATCTGACATTTGTCGTTTTATGACCAAAGTGAAAGCAAATGTCAACAATCTTAAAAACCAAAAAGTTACCAAAAACAGTTCAATAATAGAGGATTTTATTACCAAAAACAGTTTAATAATAGCCTCCATTATTAAACTGTTTTCGGTATCATAATGGACCTATTATTAAATCAAAGTAGATAAACAAAATTAATAATGTGTAACATCACCAAGACCAGCAATGCAAGCATTTACTCGTCGTGGCATGCTTTCTATCAAGTGATCTAAGTGGGTATCTCGTACCATATAACCTCAAGTTGGTGTCTCAGCTTGTCTAAGTTGATAGGAATTCTTGGCAACAATCTTAGTTGCCGGCCCATCATGTCCCAAAGATGTTCGATCGGCGTTAAGTCCGGTGATCGTGCAGTCCAGGGCAACATTTGCAATTGTGCTTGTTGGAGGTACATTCTCGTAATGTGTGTGGACTTGCGTTATTCCGTTGTAAAATACCGTTTGGCAATATCTGCATGAATGGTACGAACACCGGTTCCAGGACATTATCAATATAGTGATGAGCATTTAAAGAGCCTGGGACGAACACAAGAGGTGATCTTCTACCGAAACAAATCGCACCCCAAACCATAACTCCACGTGTTAAAGCTGTACGACGTCTTTCAACAAACTCTAGATTTCGTCTTTCTCCTCGATATCGACGTACCTTCCTACGGATGTCATTTGCCCACAAACAAAATCTTGATTCGTCACTGAAGACAATGTCGTTCCAATGCTACCGCTCTTGACACCAAGGAAACCTAACAGCCTTGTGATGTGCAGTTAAAGGGAAACGTTGGAATGGACGGTAAGATCGCAATTGAAAGGAAGAGATTCTTCTGTAAATTGTTGGCATTGACACACGCGGCGGTGAAGAACTCGCAACAACAGACCTTGTTGTTTAAAAGCGGTCTCGTGTAGCCATTCTTCGAAGAAGTCTATCTTCACGCACATTGCTGCTACGTGGAGGTCTACCAGCTGGACGATATCGCTGAATGCCTTCTTCTGACTAAGCAGACCATATTCGTGCAACTGTAGTGTAGTCCCGATTTACCCTTCTACCAATTTCACAAAGAGAAAGTCCAGCTTCTTTCATGCCAATAATTCGACCTCTATCAAAATCGGAAATGTGGTTAAAATTTCTACGTTGTCTTACTGGAGGCATTAATTCTGTCACAAAATGTAACAAAATCTCGAAACAACTAATTAATATTTACTAGATATTATTTTGTTTCTAAGCAACAAGTTGATGAGAGAGAGTAGGCAAACACCACAACCACTTGATTTTTTTAATGGAAATAGTGATCATTTCATACGCAATAACAAAACGTTATTTTAGCAAATTTTCAAACGCTTAGCTTTATTTTAATGCTTCTACTAAATTAATTTTACGAAGGTAACCAAATACCATGGAAATAAAACATCATAGAGAGTGAATTTATGTAATTTCTTACCGTGTGTAGCTTTAGGTTCGCAACAATTGATGGTAAAACTGATAGTTAACTTTTTAGCACAGCTGTCCTGCGATGTGTTTCCCACCTTTTTCAATTTGAAATATAAAACACCTCAGCTATTTGACGTTGTCCAACAATCATTCTAGGCTCAAAATCGTCTTTTATAGTAGCCTATTACCGATGATAAATTTGGATTTTTGTGCAATTATCTTCGGGGTGTTTCGCAACCCCTACTGTTAAAAATATTTTAAAGATTTACTGTTAATACAACGATTAATCTAAACTACTAACGCATGAGAAGAGTTTGTACTTAATACTTGACATAAATGTGCGATCTACAATGTTTTAATTCCATGGTATTCGGGAAAGATCGGAAATTTGGTTCCCAATAATAGTTGCTGTCTTCACGTAAGGTCTATCTTCAGAGGCAAGAAAAAAGTGATTTTGAATTAACTAAGAGTACGTCGCAGATTAGTAAATTCTATGACATAAATAATAATTTTAATAGATTGTTCGTTTATTTTTAGAAATAACTGAAGATTGTGACAGTCCCATTTTACTGACATTTTCATTAAGCTCGTACTTTTATTTATAATATGAAATTTTTCGAAAATATTTTTTCAATTACATTGATATCAATACGAATTACGAAAAGGACATAAAATTGCAGTAATGAAATTGATGCTAGAATTGGAACTCAATAATATGCTAAACCACTAGACGATTAATAATATTATCGGCTACAAAAGTTAATCAGCAAACATCACTAAATTGAAAAATTAAACATTTGGTGTAGATGATAGATATTTATAAGGAATTTAATTTTAATTTGCTCTTTAGAAACTGCCGATTGGTGATATAAAACATGAATTATTTCTATCTTCAGTAGAAATAACTACATTGTAAAGTTAACTTTCACTGTGTACTCTTCTATTTTCGTTTTCTCTTTACAATTATGTCCAAGATACCAATCACATAAAAACTTCTACATCAGAAATAAATCGTGTTTGCTAAATAATGATTAATTCTGTCTGTATTATAGTTTTGTTGTTCCTTATGTTTTTTCTCCATAATTAATCTGCCAATGACCTTGATATTAAAGTGGATCACATATAGCAAGTTAAATGTAAGTACATAATCAAATAAGTGGTAGCACTCATTTAACAGTACGTTGTAGCAGTATACTAGTCATTTCAATTGATCATGTAATCGTTTTGAAATAAATACTTCAGCTACTGTAAATATTTCAATCTGCTGTTTAGGAGTTAATGGATAGTATAAAATGTTTTCCGCATCATCTGTATCTTCCGATTCTATAAAAAATAATTTTTGTAATAGCAGCTTACACTATTCTTAGATTTTAAAATTTCTTTGCAAAAATAAGAGTTCTGCTTTTGTCTTCCCTTTACAATTATGTGTAAAATATAAACCAACCAGATAAAATACTCTTAAATTCTACATCATAAACAAAAAATGCGAAAGGCTCCAACCATGTCGAAGCATTTAGCTTATCGCCGAGGCTCTTGGTAAGTCTTGAGTTCCAAAATGATTATAAATTCGGTATAACGATTCGGGTTTGTAATCGTCCCATAAAAAACGCATTTAGAGGGTGTCGGTAGCCGTAGATATTGTGCTTACTGCCACTTGTAATGCTACATTCCGGGATATGACATTTAAATACTGCTCTAATCATGATAAAATGTCGTTACACCGTCGCCTAATTTCCCGTGAATTGAAGCAACCTTTTTATGAGCACTCGCAGCGACTCTAATGAAAGAGTTATTGCACTCCGTGTTTGTGTATGTATCGCCTTTATGTCCTCCATTCATTGTCATTATCGCGCATATCGCATCGAACTTCTTTGAAATGGCAACAAGAAAATTAATGCGTTAAGGGGCGAAATATTTTATCGGTTGTGCAGATTTCCTTTATTCGCTGACCGGTGCACGTGTAAATATCAATTAATTTTATTAACACAGCGATAATTTTATAGAAGTTGCTTTGCTGCTCGCTTTGGTGAAATTTAATCAGTCACATTATACTCTTTACTCAGGCACTTCGACAAAGCTTTTAATAGCTGTTAGGAGAAGCTTTGATCGTTCTAAATGATGTTCTACCCAAGTGCACCGTACCTTGATTATTACTGGTGGCTCTGGTAATGAGTCGAAGCGTCTAGAGATAGTTGCTATCAACATTTTGCCTCGAGTGCGTCCCCAGAACCCGCCTCAGAAGTTCCTATTACAGCTATATTATCCTGTGTTGAAAATTGATATTTTATGAACATACGAATTAAATTACTTCTAATAAAGTTAGTTTTCTCAGTGGTACGATTATTTCAAGAAATTATTACGGTTAAAAGATATTAACTTACATCACAATACATATACATAGTGTCTGTGATCACGCATTTGATGCTGTTGCTCCATATATTCACACTTATTTAGTCTTGAGAATTTCTGGAAACAACAACCCCACTGCGAAAACGTTAATACAGTTTTGTATTTATGATGATTTAGCAATACTATTGTACAGATCTGAAAGTGTTCGTGTACACCAAAAACAACTAAAATGTGATTAATATTGAAAATGATCAGCTTGCAGTTTCAATTTATCTATTTGGTAACCAGGATGTCTGCTAGTATACCTTTTATCAATTCTAGACCTTGGAGTTTAAAGTTGCCAGTTGAATTTCCGTAAAGTTTGGGGGAGTATTGGGTGAGTAACAGTAAGTTAAATATTTCCCAGATCACGTAATATCCTGCAAAGAGATAAGGTATAATATTCCTATAGAACATCTACTAGTAAAAAATATTAAAGTGTCCAGGAAGATTCAAATTTTAATTAATCCCTCCTAATAACTGTGGTTTACAATTACAGTAAATAAGGAAAGTTATGTTTATCTAGAAAAAGTGAATATGAAAAGTAGCACGATACTGTATTGGATAGTTTGTCGCACTAGCTAGCCAGAAAAACAGTAGCTGTAGAAGAAAATTTAGAAAGTACTTTTTCGTTACATACATTGGCAAAAAATTATTTTAAGTATAAAAAATCTCCATTAAAATTTTTACTGAAATTTGACTTATCCGAGCTTAATAAAGATGCAAAGGACTACAATTACAGAAGTAGTGACCATAAATATCTAAGGTAAGGCAGAGCCCAGAGGCTCGAAAAATAAAATGTAATCCTGTATATTCTGTATCGTTCACTTGAAATGTACATTCAACGATTAAGTAAACAGTGTTAGAATTAGGAAGTTATTTAGTTGTACAAGTACTCAGGCGGAAGTTGTTACGTTGTTTTTGTTGTTGGCCTACTGAAATCGTGGTTCACCATGAAGAAGAAGGCTACATTTGGTAAATGTTTCTTGCGACCTCTAATGCATTGTTCTAATCTTTCACGAAGATTCTGCATAACGTATTACGATAACCAAACATTTATGTGTTAACTTTACTTAAGGTAACCTCATAAAAAACAGTTTGTTAGTAGTAGCTCATGACTTCTACATGGACATTTTGAATTAGCAAACTTGAAGTTATAGATTTGTATCGTAAATAGTAATTAAATGTCAAACTACAGAGAACAATCGGATCAATAAACTGTTAATTACTACAATGCAAAGACGTTAATGGGACCGGCGCAAATCGAGGGTTAGTTGTTTTTCATAATAATCTACTAAATTTAAAAAGCAAAACCGTAATTACGTATTTTCCTTTTAGAGTTGCCACTGTTTGAAGGCTATTTTTTATAGTATTTTAGAGATCTTGAAAGAGGAGTAGCCTACAATTTCAGGTTGGTGCAAATTCACCTGAAATTCTAGGTATTTCCAGGTTGTCGAGAAGGCCAATAATGATCCATTCCTGAAATGAAATGGGGGTAACTCAGGTGGTAGTTGGGGAGAATTAACTGAAAACTTAATTATTTTTCCTACCGTCCGCTCAAAGCAGTATGCACGGGCTGTTTATTATTCTCCGTAGAAATTATGTTTTCGGAAATATGTTTTAATACCACGTTTTCCAACGCTTCAAACTCCACTTCGCAATTTCGTATATAACCAAAAGCAATATTAACTTTTTTTAAGTAAAACATTGTACATACTGTTCATAATTTTGAAAGAGCGTTTTATGTAGAAAATAATGAGTTTCTAAAGTTTGTATATAAAAATTCCAAGTGCTAGGGACATATATTGTCAAAAATATATCTGGTTGTTATAAAAGTGCTTCTTGCGAGGAAAACTAATAGTTTTCTAGGGGCAATAAGGACAGCCAAAGGGAAGTGTATATTTTTAATGCGATATTGTAAGACTACAATCCAGTTAAGATGTATATCCGGACGTTGTAAATATTCACAATCAATTGATTTATGAATCGTGCAAATGTGCGTTTAGGTATTTGTAGGTTAAATGTAAGTAAATACTGTCATCAAAAGTAATGTCGTATTAACAATACTTATTTTTTGAGGAAAGTTTACTGTGGGAAACAAAATATGTGTCATACAATTTTTTTAAATAATAGAATTGTTTACACTTTGGCAAAGACACCATAGAATTAAGCTGTTACAATTATTTACTGCCCTAGAATACAAAATATTTAATTACAAATATATAACTTAATATCCGTAGGAATTTCAATATTCACATAAGATTCTTAAAGCCTTTTGAACGTGTTGTGTGTGAACATTTAAATTGTTTGATAAACCTGGGCGAATTAATTATAAATTTTTTAAGATATTTAATAATTAACGATGTATAGGCTGTCTTAAAGTATCTAGCTATCGCAATTTGGAGTTTTTTTTACCTTATCTAAAAAAATCAATTGTATTATCTTAATAAAATAAATCCGAAGAAACGATGGCAGGATTTACACTATATATAAATGCTGTGGTTGGTTTCCAGGAATTCTTCCGCGTAGCAACTTCTTGGTCCTAGGATCGACCGGGCTGGTTGTCTTGACGACGTTTCGGCAAAGTCACATTTGCCATCTTCAGGTCATGCCGGATAACTTTCTGCTGATGCTTCTTGTAATACGACTGTTGACGTTCGTTTCTGCTGGAGCTATATATACTTCTTGGCCATTCCGTGTGGTTGCGCTTTGTTGATTTCGGACTCGATTGCGTGTGACGGGACCGGCTCTAGCTGGAACGTTCTGATTTTGTTGAGGTGGATTTGTGTTTTCTTGCTGGTTTCTGTTGTGTGTTTGTTTTTTGGCGAGAACCCGTTTCCAAGCGGATGGTAATCTTTGAGTGTCATCACGAGAATTTAGGTTTCTTGGGTGTTTCTCGATTTCTATTGCTTCCCTGATTATTCTTGATTTCAGGTGTCCTATGCTGGGCAGTACTTTGGTGTTTTCGAAAGCAATTTTGTGAGATGATGTGCTTACGTGTTGTGCCAGTGATGAAGTCTTCTCGTTCTTTCGTACGTCATTTTCGTGTTCTTCTTTTCTCACATTGACTCGTCTATTCGTTTGACCTAGGTATGTTTAAACATTGTGTCTTCATAGAATTCTAGAGATTCTGCCTGTTGTTCCTTTGACGAATGGCAGGTGGGCTTTGGATGTAGGTTTTTCTTTTTCATCCTGTGGCTTAACTCGGCTGGGCTTAAGTGTATCGTTGATGGTTTGATTCTTGAACCCATTTTGTCGCAGAGCTTTTCGGAGTTTCTTCATTTCTTGGTCTATGTTTTCTGGCTCTGCGAGTCGTTGAGAACGGGTGACCAGGGTTTTGACCACTGATCGAAGTTGTGCAGGATGGTGGTATGATTTCGCGTTGAGATAGCGGTCTGTATGAGTGGGTTTCCGGTATACCGTACCCAGATTTCCGTCCGATTTCTTCTTGACCAAAACATCCAGGAACGGTAGTTGGTTTTCTGATTCCATTTCCATCGTGAAATTGATTTTCGGGTGGGGGCTATTTAGGTGGTCCAGGAAGTTGTTAAGGTGTGCCTCTCCATGTTGCCAAATAACAAACGTGTCGTCCACATATCGTAGCCAGAGTATGGGTTTGTGTACTGCTGTTTCTAGTGGTTTCTGTTCCAGGTATTCCATGAATAGATTTGCTATGACTAGGGATAGCGGAGAGCCCCTTGGTGCGCCTTCTATTTGTTTGTACCGTTGGTTGTTGTACAAGAAGTATGTGTTCTTGAGGCAGTGTTTTGTCAATTCCATTATGTGGGCTGGTGGATCATATTTTTGTTTGATTATGTCCAGAGATTCTTCTATGGGAATGTTGGTAAACAGTGACATCACATTGAAACTTACTAGTAACCAGCCTGGCTCTACTTTTTCCTTCCTCAGTAAATCGACGAAATATATTACTGTGATAGTTGTTATAAATAATTATTAAACATAAATAAATTCATAAACTAAAATCCACGTTGGTAGCGCCCATAATAAAAATTAAATTAATTATTTATCAAAGAACTTACATTTTAATTTACAGCAGCATATATTCTTATAAGACATATCATGGTTCCAATAAAGATATTGATTTTCGTGGCTTCACCCAAGATAGTTATATAATTATAATTATGAATTAAACAAATAAATATCGAAAATACCTGTGAACTTATCTTATTATTTCCAATGGTTATGAAACGCACTCTACGGCATAATTCCACTAAACTGCATACGTTCGCGTTATTTTAGCCTTGATGCTGGTATTTCAAATCTATGCGTCACTAGTTGAATACGTGATGACCGTTGAAGATGTTAACTGAACAGCTTCCTTCATAAATATGCTGACATCCAGGTAAAAACACTTCAATAACCATGCATAAATGCATACAGCAATCCAGGTAAGTGAATTCATTATATCAATTAGTAAGAAATCACTTTAACTGATTTTAATTGACTTTCTTTCCAGGAACTTTTAAATAAATTTAATTAAAACACTACACATAATTTAAATATGAAATTAAATTAAACTTCGTTATTTTTAAAATAACGAACAAAAAATATATGTAATCTCTAAAATTACATTATTAACACAACTTGGCCACGCCCCAAAATTTGCGATAATCGACCTAAATAGTTTACATTTTAATTTAAGAACAATTAAAAACGCGTGCTTTCACTTCAAGCACTCACAAGAGACTAAAATCCGAAATCGGACCCAAAAATCATCTGCATTTTAAAAATGGACCAATGGCCTTCCAGAATTTTATCTCTTAAATCAACATATGATTTTAAATAAATTAAAATTATTATTACAACATAAACAATTCATATTTTAACAAACTAATTTCAGAATTGTTATCTTTGAAAAATTACGAATTTTTTAATATCAATTACATAAATATTTGAAATAAAAAAAATTACATGTGTTCAAAATTGCAAATTTACACCAATTTCTTCAATTGAGTCTCAAAATTATGAAAATCAGATTCCTTAATCATCAATAAATTTACATGTACACATTTACATCATCCACATCTGTTAACATCAATATAATTATTAAAATTAAAATTATAACCTAAAAATCAATATTTTTACCTAAATTTCATTATTTCTAAATTAACATCATAATTTAACTAAACAAAGGTACTTCAAAACTTCCCTTATGTAACACTTAAACTATTTATTACAATAATGAAATCTTGATTCACAAATTAAATTTGATACAGACATTTTTATAAAACGTAAAATACAAAATTATAACAATTTACATTTCAGGGCTCCAATATTACCCCGAACACCCCAAATTTATCATCACCATTTAACATAGACGTCCCCATCACTATTCACTACCAAATATCCACAAACACATCACTTTGATAACTGATAAGTCACATCGTAGGACATTCCGAAGATCGGAAACTACCTTTTATATTAATAAGGTTTACATTTATGAATTATAATAATAATATCCTCTCATATAGCGTAGTTTTCAGGAGAACCAAATTAATTAATCTCAAGTTCAGATATAATCTGGATTTCTACATCAAAAACAGTATCCTTTTAATATGATTTATATATTACGTAGCAAAAATAACATAATTGAATCATAACATAGAATAATAACATAATTTAGATTAAATAACATAGCAATATATATGCCTCTACGAATTCTTTATTATCTGCCTGTACATTCTGCAAACGTGATTTTAGTGTATAAGCAATAGTATCATACGTGTAGAGGTATCCTGCGTTTTTACGGTCTTCTTCATTTAAATTGAATAAAACTCCACCGTTGTGATAGCTGAACCACCTTAAAGCAGCGTGACAGTGTTAATTTTTTCACCATATTCGAAAGATGTAAAGACACGAATTTGAAAATTGTAACCGCTGAAGATATCGACGTATGGATTCAAAATTAAATATTTTATCAATTATTATTATTAATTATAATTTGATCATACTATAGATAAGTCCGTGAAGTCCGTAAGGTAAAGTTGTAAACTAACGTTAATTTTTAAACAATTAAATCAAAATGCGAATATTTACTAATACGAATTACTGCAAAGTTAAATTGCTATGTTCACTTAGAAAACCCAAACTGCTAAAATATGTGCGTTTGCTGCTATATTTCATCTGGGAATAATTTTTTATCTAAATTCCAGTACAAGGCTTTTTAAGACAACTCAATTTTTAAATCTGTGAAAAAGGGGTTTGCTGTAAAGTTGGCTTTTCCATCCGCATAAATCATGCTGGTTGAGTTGTAGTCCTTTTTTCCTTATATTTATTCGCACCATTATTCAACGCGCACTTCTTTCAAAGTTTCACATATGAGAAACGCTCGAGTAAATTGTAGTGTAAATTCTGAAGGTGTAAGCCTCTGCCGGTTCTTGGCACTTCATTTAAAGTCGTACCTTAAGATAGCGGAACTATATCAAAGACGGCTTCTTTCTGTAGTCGTGTGTGGTTCACCCTCAAAGTCTCAGCAGCACTCAGCAGATAATTGTGCCTGACATTTCCTACCATCCTGCGAGACGCAGATTCTTTGTACTACTAGACGAGTCCCAAAGTGCACTATTACGTTTCCTAATAATTTGCGGTTCGTGACCGAAACGATTTTAGTTGTCTGCTACGGATAATAGACAATTATTACAGTTTTTCTGTCCCTTTGCTGCAAGTGCTTTTTATATCTTGCATGGGGTTGTGGTGGAGAACCACGACAGACAGTTGCTGAAACGATTTGTCGTAATTTTTATTAGAATTACGTAATGTAAAAGTTTTATGAAATATACATATGATTGGTTAATTGCCAATTGTATCTAACGGAGCTCATGAATAAAGTAATAACTATTGTATCTCTTAGCAGGGTTTCGTTGATTATGCATGCTATTTAATAATCGTTGTAGTAGAGTTGCATCCAACATTAGTACTTTAAGATTGTGTTCAGATACAAATCGATACAAAATGTATATTTTGGGTTTTGACTAGGTGTAATTAAGGTAATGGCGAAGAACAGAATAAAACTCGAAATCATTAACATAATAACGAATCGATTTTGGTAAATAAGTTTTAGTGACTTTAAGGGGAAAAAATATCTTAAATTTTACGCTTTCCTCATAGGTAATTTACTATTATATTTAATAAAAATTAATAAATGCTTTGCCGTGTGAAGTCTGGTGATAATCAACGGAATATTGGGTTGCAACATAATTTCCCCAAATTAACGTAACTACAGCACTTATTTCGTAATACGTATGTAATTCTCGTGTATTTTCTATAATTTCCTTCAGTTTATCAGAATTGGGACACAGTTATTATCGTAACTCGTAGGTTTCGTAATTTCTACTTTCTATTTTCAATTTTCATTTTTCTTCTAAAATTGGCATGCATTATATTTGCTAAAACTTAGTTGTATATCCTTGTAAGTAATTTTAAAATACGGTATCAAAAATATTACAATATTTTGATACATAATAATATAATACTACTCTTCCTTTATATGTGTGCATATGTTTGGGGGGACCAACAGGAAGCGCTACTACCTTTACTAGTTCCTAGCGGTAATACACACAAGGGAATGCGGCTACCACTACGGTTCAGCCGGTTATTCTTACCCCTCTAAGAAAAATAATTATGTTTCCGTCGTATATTCCATTAACACTTATACACTTCTTATAAATTGAGTTTAAACACTTCAGATCTATAAAATATTATTTTTCTGAGGACTCTAAATACAGATGTACTGCTGATTTTACTTCAAAAATGATTTCTACCATTTAATTGTCGCTGTAGATTTTTTTTGTAAGTAATATTAATAAGTAGCTTGATCCGGACATAGGGACGGTCCTTGACCTCGGAAAGTTCACATTTACGCATGACAAAGCTGTACGTTTAGACTTGCGCGAGGGGGCGCTGTCATGAAGCAGAGGACTGGACGGTAGGTAACTTCCACACAATTTCCATCCTAAGTTGGCGTAATTGGTTGGTTTGTCATGGTTTTTTGGAGGCACCCAAACAGTTAAAAAAGCTCCCATAGTATCTTAAAAAGTGACGCTATTATTTTTCCTTCGGATGGTTGGGAACCAAATTTCCCGAGCAACGAAAATCCTTTATGTTTCCGTTGCATATATATTTGTCTGGTTTTTGGATCTCGGTGATGTACCCCGTTGTATCAGCACTTACAGTGCGTCACAAAAGATTATCCTTATAGCTGTTCAGTAAGGCAAAATTTTCCATCCAACATTCCACTTGTTTTTACTTTTTCAAAACAAAAATGTTTCTCGTCATCGACTTGCACACGCATTTGATACACGAACATGGCTAAGAGGAATTACAACTTTTGCAGCTACTACTAGCATTAACTGGCAATTAGAAAAAAAACAATTTCTCAATATTAGCTTTGTTTTCATCTATGGTCACTTGATCTCTGTTGATTTTTCTGGCCTGTTCTCATCTCTCATGGATTAGCCTCTTCACCGTACCTTTGCTACCTAAAGTTTGATCTGTGCTAAGTATACGTCCATGCCAAAGAAATTCTTGAGTCGTTCTTTTATTTTTTTCGATCGGTGCCTTCCAGCATTAAAAATCTAATAACTGCCCTCTGTAAACACACTTTTGTTTGTCATTTTTTCACACACAAGAGTGCTAAAAATAAATTATAATTTTTATGTGATAACCACCGGTGTCAAATTTTTCCTATAGTGACAATCAAATGACGTGAAATCGTATTCTTTTCCATTTTCCTCCTGGGGCATTGGGCTGTTAAGCTGAACGCTGGAAAGCGAATTGTAGCCAATATAAAAGGCAATACCTTTAGTGTACTTACAAATTAGTTGGATACAGAGTAGTGTTACATATTAGATAAATCTTCTTAAGAGTTGCATGCATCATATTTTTTAAATGATAGCAGTTTGTAAGAAGTTGGGTAATTTTCTGTAAATTCGGTCCACATGAACTTTGGTTGAATTACCGTTTCTTGCACTACCTTTCGCAATTTGATACCATCCGTTTTTAAGATTTTTTCGGTAATTTTTTCACTTTATTCTTATAGGTGTTGTGTACTAGTTAAAAAGATTATGTGGAAAGGTCACGCATTAAATTAGATACGGTAATAATACGAGAACACGTTAATTTTAGCTTATTTTCAGCCAGTTTAGCATTCCCTTATTAATCTTTACATAAAAATTTGTAGATGTATATACTTCATATTTTTCCGCGCAATCATCAAATTAACAAGACCGGTGATCTGACTTACCATGTCAGTGGGGTATCCAGATTTAGAAAAGATAAATAGACATTCTATAGCCGATGTTACATCGGATCACTCGCTAAATAAGGTACGACGTGAGGGCATGTCGTGGCACCGGTAATCATAATCATTATAAGCCTTGCCTTTTACACCCACCGGTTCTGAATTCTAAGTACCCCTATTTAAATATAATTTATATAGACCATAATGATCGTTGCCTTTTCCAACAAATATCTTTGATCGAGATACTTTTACCGTGTGGGTCACATCAAAATTGCCTTTGCATTGTTTACAACGTTATATGCACATACACCTTAAAGAATTCCATGCACTCTCTAATGTGATTATGTTCTGAACTATTCATGAGCAAGATCGTGGGTTCCACAGAGCTGAACAGATATAAATTTAGCTGTAATTTCCTTGAAATAATAATCCTAGCCCCCTGCTCGACCGCCCGGGGTCGGTTGTAATGTGAACCTGCTGTATTATCTTTATGCACTACAGCCCGCGGTCACGCAAGCTTCAAATCGTCCACATTCCCCAAGATTTCTGGTTTACTTCGAAAAAATTCCGTCGTGATCCATAAAACACGTTTTTTGCGTGAATTATCATCGTATATAATCCGCTCATAATTTTTATAAAATTATCTTTATGGTACTCTCTTTGCCGAAAATTTAAGTGATTGAGATACCGATATTTTATTAAAAACGTTATGTTAGTTATCATGTTTCGCTTTAGGCAATACCGGATTAAGCAGTGATATAAGCACGCTTTTTGTGTAGGTTGTATTTTAGACTGGAGCAAAACATTAACCAGTGCAATGATATTTAGCAAACAGTTTAATGTTGAAAATTGAATGTTTGACAGAAATCTGAATTGAAGGTAAACCAAAGAAAGAGAAAAAAATTTTTTTCGCAATCTTATTTCAACCTTCCAAGTAAAAGTTAACTTATTTATTGAATATTAGACCATATTTCGAGCTAACAATTTACTTTAAAGAAACAAATTCATAAGCGCCATTATCCTATCCGTTTATTTGGTTCATGTTATTATAATTTATTGGATGCAGTGTGATTTCTGTAATTCTTTGCTAACATTGCACTAGTACCTTCTTATTTAGAATAAATAAGATTTTCGATATATACATTATGTTATACTTCAAAGGATCAGTCGTGTCTCAGCGGTTATTACGTTGAACTGCTGCGCTAAGGACCTAGGTTCGATCCCAGATTCAGTAACATTGAATTTTTACACGACTGTGTACCCTGGGAAAGCAATGACAAACCTCAGAGGGACTGCTGTTAAGAACGCCTTCTTTGGAGGAGAAACACAAGACACTTTCCACGGTTCGGACCCCGCATTAAATAGTAGGTCCCCTATGTTTTTGTCCATAACTTGACACGCCAAAGGCGTAGTAGAGAAGGTTTCATTCGAGAGCCAAAAAACTGTACTGAGACACACTTATAAATGACGTTATTTTTCGTATATGTTGTTTCATTTTAGATATAGCTGTGCTTAAAATTTACACATTTATTGGAATTTTAGATCTTTAATAACAAAGTTGAACTATAGAGGTTCCACATAACCTGCTACAGGATTAAATAGAATAGGCCAACAAAAATACTGTCTCCGTTTCTGTTACATTACTTATATGCGAATTATAAATACTGCCTAAGTATTTTGCCTACCCACGAGTTACCGAAACCGAAGATGAAGTTCCCTACGTAAAAGGAAGATGCGGATATACTCGTTTACCTGTTTACAATCTGTCTAAAAGCGAAATCTAGACCGGTTGTAAACAGATAAACGAGCATATCTGTATCTTTGTTTTACTTAGTGAACTTCATCTTCCGTTTCGGTAACTGGTGAATAGGCGAAATACTTGGGGCATAATTAAAATTCCCATACAAGTAATGTAACAGAAAGGGATTGGCAGTATTTCGGTTATCCTATTCTAATTAATTCTGTAGCCCGCTATTAACTATGGAACAACTACAGTGTCGTTTTGCTTTGAAGAATCCATATACAAAGTTTCCCAGGTAAACGAATAATAGCCAAAATGCATGTAAAATTGTATTTTATCACGTTTCACAGGATATTTGTGGTATGAATACAAATTCAAAAGGAAATTATGACAATATACTATATTCATTGACATGGAAATCGCAACACCAAGAAGGGATAGGAATTTTTTGACCAAACTTGGCAGAAACGTTTAACTACTAAAAGGTAGCAATTGATTAAAATTTTAAAGAAAAAGAACAAAATATAAACATAATTTTATTAATAACGGGTTGGTGAACTCCAATTGGTTACACAGTCCCCCACTCTTCGTGGCACCGATTCTAGCAGATGGTCGATTTCCTCTTGAGGTATTGTGTCTCAAGCAACCTGTAATTCGTGTTGTAGAGCTTGCAGCGTCTGCGGAGGATGCAGCAAGCTCCTCAGTCTTCTCCTCATAATGTCCCAGACATTCTCAATGGGCGAAAGACCGGGAGATCGGGGTGGCCATGGCAAGAGATTGACATTATCCTCTGCAAATCGGTCCATAGAACGTCTTGCAATATGGGGACGGGCATTATCCTGCTGGAAAAGTTGGTCTTCCAACTGCTGAAGAAATGGAAGAATATGGGGTTCTACCACCGCATCCACATATCGCTGGGCGTTCATATTGCCTCGGATGAATAACAAACGGGAGCTACTCCCATAAGTTATAGCACCCCATATCATAATCCCCACAGTTTGGTGCACATGCCTCGCAACAGAAAATTCAACATTGCGACGTTCCCCACGTGTTCGTCTGGCCTTCATACGGCCATTATGGATCCCCAAACAGAATCGGGATTCATCACTGAACACCACCCTATGCCACTCTAGGTTCCAGTGCAGTGGCAACCTACACCACTCC
>JABXWE010038039.1:0-10797 GCA_014611495.1 Limonius californicus
ATAATAACCTTCTACAGCTTAAATGCATTTTCTATGTATCATTAGCAATTCTCAAACAAAGTTTTATTTTATTTGTTAATAAAGAAAATAAACTTAATGATTTTTGATGATGATGAAATGAAAAGTACCATTGAATTCTACTTCAGCCAATCTATTACTGGTTTAAATATTGTACCTATTTCTGATACACCCTGTATACCTATTGAACTGTTAATAATGGAGTTATTCTCCATTTTTAATATTTAATTTAGATTTTTGAGCATAGATTGGAACATCAATATCGATCCTTTCCTTTAAATTAAAATTTATTAAATTATACAATCTTAACGATTATATCGTCTGCGTAACGTCATAGTTCCTTTTCTAGGGGCAGTTGTCCCATTGGTAAAACTTTTAGTTCTATTGAATTTTACAATATACAATAATTTTATTATACCTGCGCAATGTATAGCCTTTTCTCAGTTTATTAGGCTTTTATTTGACTGCGTCTATTATCTAGAACTTCCTTTCGAAATTTATACTGATATCACCTACTTTTTACTACCAACCTCTTAATCTTATACTTAATCTTAATACAAATAGGGAAGTGCTACTAATCACGTGTTCAGCGCAAACGGACACCAGTTTTAATACTAGCATAGAAATTTCCCTAACATTAGTCCACAGAATTTATTCTCTCTTACAAGGGAAGATACAAATCATACATACATACCGGATCACGTGCCGGAGGACTATGACATTTCGGTTCCCGCCTTGCAGTTCGTTTATATTAAAGTAGAAAGCCAACTACACTACATTTGTTGATATGATTTTTAAAGTTCATGAGAGATGTGAGCGGCACAAATATATACTTTTTTATTATGTGACTATTACAATAAAAAAAATCGTATGTAAAAAAATTTTATCTATTTCTTTATTTAGACTCTTCAAACATAAATTTTAAAGTAATAAAATGATGTCAACGAAAATAGCTATTAAACTATGTAAAAATTCGCATTAGAAAGAAAGGGAACAAAATTGATGTCGATTCCAGAAAAACTAAAAGTCTGTCACGAAATAACAACATTGATAAGATCACTAACCGTTGCTTTATAAATGTTAAAAAAATAATAAAATCCTTTATTTACCTAAATTTTATTTTTCTAGGTTAAAATTACGTAAAAGTACCAATTTTAACTAGGCTTCATCTAATACAATAAGCCAGAAACTGAGAAAGCTATTGGAAATACCCTGTACATTGGTATTAATTAAAAGAAATAATTTATGCTATTATGAACATTAGATACTTTTCAGATACACGACTGCATATCGTCGACTTTCGACGAAAAGAACAACCAAGAAGATAAATACGAAACGGATGATGACAGTTTTTCCTGCGACAGCATGACACACACGCACACACTCACACACGCTGGCCTGTAATTCCTCAGCAGGGCAACCGGCAGGTGGAAGATACAATTATCATCATAAACCATGCGATACGCTAGTCAGATACCAAATGATGTGTAGGTATCTACTGGTGTAAGTGCTTGTGCCTGATACACTCAACCATAACAAAGAGTAGTAACATGATGTAATAAAAAAACCGGGAACTACATATGGGCTATTGGATACGCAAGGTGCAACGATGTGCAAGGTGTACAACTCACATTAGCACCATAACGGGTACCATGAACCACACTTCACGGTTGGACACGCGAAAGAAGCACATATGATTTAGTTTGGGGTTATTTAGTGAAATGAGAGATTTCATTTTTTAGTGGCAGATTTTACTCTCCCATTCCATGAGTGTATGAAAAATAGCTATTTCTTGTAGACTAAATTTGCATTTGGGCATATAATGAAAATATTCGTTACGGACTTAGAAATGCATCTTTGCAGATACATACGCGCAAACAATACTGAATAATTTCATAAGATCAGTAGGTCTCTGTGAAATTAAATAACATTACATTTGAAAGAGTTACATGTCATATAGATGTATATACAGGGTTGGCCAATGAAAACGAAATAGACCCGATTTTTCATATTTACCGTCATTTAAAAAAAATCGCTCAGACCCGTCAATTTTTGTTTTGGGGAGAAAACATTTTGCGTTTATTTTCAACCTCCTAGGGGTGGTGAGTTTTACCCCTAAAATTTTAAACGGTGAAGGGGTCGACTGATGCGTCATTTTCAAGGGTGTTAAATTCTCGTTTTAACGCTTCCGAATTTTTCAAATTCGGATCAGTAGTTTTCGAGAAAATACCTTCTGAAGATAGTAACCCGCCAAAAACCAATAATTCAGGACTTTTCCCTTTTACCATGGTTTACACAAGAATGCTTTATTGATTAAGAAATTTACCTTAATTGTCACTGTATTAAATGTTCGAAATGTTGACCTCCAGCATCCATACAGTAGTACAGGTTTTGTTGAAAACGGTTTCGGATGTTCGGAAGCATTTCTGGGGTAATTTGCTAATCGTAGAAGCTGAAAACCGAATAGTGCGAAATGAAGCTATGGAAGTTGCACTTTTGGATCACGTCCATCTCGATCCCACTATATATTCCCGTAAGTTGACAACAATTGCTGGCATATCACGTGCTAGCATTCAGGGAATTTTAAGAGCCCATAAATTCCATTCATATAAAATCCACCTTGTCCAGGAATTGAGTGAATATGAATATGAGTGAACGGATAATTAATAACCCAAACTTGCTTTTCAACATTTGTTTTTCGAATGAGTGTTCGTTTTTTGTGAACGGGATTGTTGATCGCCATAATTGTCGCAATTGGGACGATGAAAACCCACACTCAAAATCCTCAAAAATTAAACGTGTGTGTTCTTTCTTTTCTACCAAGAAATCTAAGAGGAGAAATGTATATCGATTTAATACGATATAATGTTGTTCCAGCAATAACTGGAAATTGAAATTATGGAACAAACTGACCGTTACAATGTGAATGAGTTGATGTTTTAAATAATAAGACGGAGCACCTCCACGCTATACACTGGCTGTTCCTCTGTATCTGGCGAAACACTTCCTGGTAGATGGATTGGCCGAAGAGGAGCAGTAGAGTGGCCTGCGAGGTCAACAGACTTAAGCCTTTTAGACTTTTTTCTGTGGGGCCACTTAAAAGTAAAATTTATAGTACTCATCCAGAATCCCTAAATGATTTGCATCAACGGATCAACAACGAATGCCGGCAAATTACCCCAGAAATGCTTCAGTACGTCCGAAACCGTTTTCAACAAAACCTGTACTACTGTATGGATGCTGGTGGTCAATAATTCGAACATTTCATAAAAATTAAATTTCTTAATCAATACAACTTTCTCCATATAGTGCTTTATCTCTTACGAGACGTAGCGATCTTCCCTGCTATGTCTGTGTTGCGCGTTTAGAGTCTCACACATACAGAGGCACTACAGTTTAACGTGCGCCCCGAACTACGGGAAGTGTAAACACTTCTACTCCAGAGAAGATTTACTAGGCAGAATAGCTGGTTTACCATTGCCTTGCGAGGGAGAACGGCCGTTAAAATTCCGATGTTCCGGTACTGGGAATTGGACCCAGGACCTTCAGCGTCTAATGCGCTAACCTTTAGACCACGGTCGCGATAAAGCATTACTGGTGTAATTTATGGTAAAAGTAAAAATCATGAATTTTTGGTATTTGGCGGGTTACCATTTTTAAGGCATTTTCTCGAAAACTACTGATCCGAATTTGAAAAACTAGGATGCGTTAAAACGAGAATTTAATGCCCCATAAAATGACGTATCACTCGACTTCTTTCCCTATTTAAAATTTTAGGATTGTAGCTCACCACCCCTGTGAGGTTGTGACAAGGTGGAAAATAAACACAAAAAATGTTTCCACTCAGAATAAAAATTGCCGCATACGAACGATTAACAAAAATTATCAATATGAAAAATCGGGTCTGTTTCGTTTTCAGTGGCTCACCCTGTAGGTATTTGAAAATACTGATAAATATCAAATTTGAAAGCTTTTAAAAAATGGAAATTACGAATACAAAATTGTTGTAGAAGTACAAAATTAAAAACCGTTCTTAAACCAGTGTTTGTACGGATATGCTCGTAAAAATGCGATCACCTACATATTTTACACACAAAATCTACAATCTAAAAGCTTTCCCGTATATCGAAACAATAATTATATATATTCTATTTCAAATATGGAAACACACAGATACTATATTTATTTTTCTATTAATGTATTTACACTTCTAGAGATTATAAGCAATATTATGTACAAATTTAAGTAGAATAGTATAATTTAAACCCTCTGACGAGAGGGACAGAGGAACAAAAACTTTTGAAATATTGCTGTCAGAGCATTATTATAGAGATAACGATGTGTCTATGACAAATACATTTGAATTAAAGGATTGTGGAAATAGAAATATTAAGTAATATACACTAAATTGAGAAGAAAGTAATGGCATAATTGAAACTAATTAGAAAGGATTTTCCTAGCAAAGCTGCAATGTTTTTTATGTAGTGTGCGCTCCAAATTCAGCCTACACCACGAGTATTTTTGATAATTGTTTTTGTGATTGCAACCGAACGAAGAAACTAGTGACAGAAACAACAATCGTGAAATACAGGTAACATCTGCCAAAGATGTATTTATTTTGCATTACCGTTTGTTTAATCAAAAAACTTTGTGCTGATATTTGCAGCATATCCACACATTGGTAACAAATTTGTGCGTTTTTGCCACAATTTGCAAAGAATATTCACCATGTAAATTAATTTTTTTATCAAAGCGAATTCGTATCGTTTCTGTTATAACCGGACATGCTATTAACTTCAATGGTATCAACTTCTGATTTTTATATGTATAAATAAATGTATAGGGTTGCAGAGACTACGCAGCTTAGGATGTCCCGAGTTTGACTCCCAGTAACCGCCATAATATCTAGGTAGTTTTTTCAAAGGGAATTTCCAGTGTTTAGGTTGACTCAGCCTTAAATAAGTACCTATGGGTAATACCTAGGGGTAATAATGGGCGGCTGCAGAGCAGTGCTGGCCACACTATCTTCCTCGTAATCCCTACCAGCTGTAGCAAATGGAGCAACTGTACCTGCTACTCTCCCAAAGACGTCGGGCGCTACAAAGGAAAACTTTTATTATTATTTTGTATACGTAATTGCCCATGGATGTAAATTTACAATGACATACAAATAACATACTTATATTGTAAAAAGAAGCACAGATCATCAAATATTGTTACGCCTATGGGCTGTAACTGATAAGGAGCCCATGCCCTTATCGCCGGGATCACCAGAGAAACAACTACCCTTATATAAAATGATTGGATTTATTAATTACTATGTACTATAAAACTATGACAACTTATTCTAAAGCATTGTACTAAACTACTTACAATAATACTGACAGGTAGAGCGCCATTGTTAGGTTTGTTATTGGGAACATTCTCTTCTATCAAACACCCACCAACAACTGCCAACTATTCACTATATACTGTCTTTGCTAATTCAATCTTAAGTGTCCTTTTATAAATTCCCTTTTGCACCCATAAGCAATGACCTGGTTATGAGTCAATTTCCCTTATCAAGCGTATTACTTATTCCACATTGCCTAATTTAATATTCTAATGTAGTTTGAATTTGCTGAGTAACTTGACGTCACTACTTGCAACATAAATGTGTATGCAAGTAATTGAAATCACATTACAACAGCTATAAAGCAATAATAATTTAATTTAGGATTTTCGATATTGGGTTCGTAACAATATAATAATTTTGAAATTTACAGAAGACCTCAAGTTCGTTAACAACAGTGTTTTCTAGTGAATTCCCTCCGCATCCCGCGAAATTCAAGTTGCCCTCAATCACATCTCCAGATGGACCAGCAAGTGGAGGATTAAACTCAACGCCCAGAAATCAACCGCCATCCTATTTCGTCAACCGAACTCCTTCCGAACCCCCAGACTGGATCCAACCGACATTAACATTTCTGCCCACAATCAAGCAATCCCCCTTTCAAACCAGGCCCGATACCTGGGGATCACTTTCAGAAACTCCTGCTCCCTAAACCTCGACATCCGAGAAACCCTGAAAAAAGTCCGAAACCGCTCAAATCTTCTTCGGCGCATCCGAGGCCGCTTCCACGGCTGCGACTCTCGAACCCTCCTCCACACCGATAACACCTTCATTCGCCCCGTCATTGAATACCGAGCCCCCATATACGCCACTATCAAACCCCATCTCCTCCATCAAATCGCAGCATGCGAAAGGCAAATTCTCCGTCGCTTATTCCGTCTTCACAGAGAACAACCCAGCCACTTAATCCACATCGACACCGAAACTGCTCCGATATGCGACCGCCTCACCCTCCTCCAGCAGAAGTACATCTCTCGCACCCTTCATCAAGGCATTCCTATCGCCAACGAAACCCCCACGACCTCCCACAAACCCCTAAACCGTGACCTCGTCCCAGTTAACCGTGTGCCCAGGAAACCCCGGAGCAAACTCCCACACCCCCCACAGCCCTCCTATCTTCCATGTACCCCGACCTCCCTGGAATCCTCATTGACATAGTGGAGGACACTCCACTGTCAATGAGGTGAACAGACTAAATCCGTGACCATGCAATCCCCCCATGTGGTACACGTACAATTACGTACGACCATGCCACACCCCCTTCTTCTTTTTCAGGATATTATCACAGTTACCCCCTCCTCCACCATTATAGCACTCTAATGAACACAAAATACTACACTTTCATTTAACATTACAGATACGCGAGGAAGCTCCAAGCACCCCCCAGCCCAGACCAACCAGCCACCACGCCAACCACCAACCCAGCACCAGCCCATCAAGATGCCGCCAACCCAGAAGGAAGCACCAAAACCCAGGACTGAAGAGGCCCAACGCCTAGAACGGTCCACCTCCATAATATTAAGTTACCTTTAAAAAATAAAATGTAATATCTTAAGTTTTTTGAATATACGTATTTTCATTCATTCTTCGCTCGCTCAGGCAGTCGCTCTCCGGCTCTCGAAAAGAATACTCCTAAAAATAAAAACAATATAATTAAACCAATGAGTTGCTTAATTTCGCAAGAATATCCAATGAGTTATTGAGGTATCGACCTCCACCGGGTAACAATCAGAAGCGGGAATTTAGCGTCCGTATATTGGGCATGTTAGAGGAGAAGCGGTAGATGCAGTAATTTATACACAGAGATGCCTTCCAAAATTACTTGATTTTATTAATACTCATCACGTTAATGATGAAATAGTATTCTGGCCTGATTTGGCTTCTTGTCATTATGCTAGAATCACTAGGCAATGGCTGGAAACAAATAATATCAATTTTGTAGCAAAAGACGACAATCCTCCAAACATACCAGAAGCAAGACCAATCGAGGAATTTTGGGCAGTATTGAGCAGAAAGGTATACAATAATGGTTGGGAAGCCCAAAACGAAGAACAATTGCGGCGACGAATATTTAATAAGATCCGCGAAATAGATGTGGGTACCGTCCAGACTCTAATGGGACATGTTCGTGCAAAACTGCGAATTATCGAAGACCAAGGCCCTTTAGCTGCAGTTCAAAATTTTATTTTTGTTCAATATAGATGTAAGATTAACCCTTTAGATAAAAGTTTTGAATAAATCCACACTGGCTTTTAATAGCTGACTCTCTTTGTTTTCCGAAAACTTTTGTTACATACGTTAGAAAACACCGCTTCACGAGCGACCTATATAAGTAAAACCACCCAAAATGATTTTATAGCCTGTTGCGGTGAAGAAATATTAGATCAAATTAAAAACGACTTGAAGTTGCAAAATTTTATAGTATAATGTTTGACGAAACAACAGATCTTTCGCACAAATCTCAAATGTAGCTAATTGTAAGATATGTACATCAAAATAGCATTTGTGAAGATTTTGTTGGCTTTATCGATTGCCACGAAGAAAATTTTAAGGGTCAAAATTATTTAGAACATCCGGTTGAACCGATATTAAGTGGAGAGGTTTTAGGCAGAACGGTTTTGAATTTTTTGGAAAAAAATGGTTTTATTAAAGAATATTGCGTAGGTATATGTGCTGATGGCTGTGCAGTCATGAGTTCTGTCCTTAAATGGGCAGTAAGTACGATTCAAAAAGAAATCCCTGGGGCTATTCGATCTAAATGTTATAGTCATAATCTAAATTTATCAGTTTCCAAGTCCTCGTCAGTACAATCGATTCGCAATGCATTTGGGATAATTAATGATATACTTTCATTCTTTAATGCTTCCGCGAAACGAATTTTTTTTCTTAAAAAAGTTTTATAAAGTAGCCTCCATCATGCATGTGAAACACGGTGGGTGGAGAGGCACGACGCTATTATTTCATTTTTATCTGGTTTACCAAATATTGTGCAGGCGCTCGAACAAATATATGAATGGCAAGAAAGCGAGTCATCTTCACAAGCAAAAAGTTTCATAATTCAATTTGCAATTGTGAGTTCCTGGTGTCGCTTTTTTGCCTTTCGAGTATTTTGTCGGAAACGTTGATTCTCAGTAAAGCGTTGCAAAAAATTAACATAGACAAATTCACTGCTTCCAATTATATATCAAGAGTCATTAAAACATTAGAAAAAAGTAGAGAAGACGCGAATACATTTTTTTCTGAAATATATCAAAAGGCAAAATTGCTTTTTGATAAGTTGGATGTTTTAGAGCCAATTCCCAGACTTACCAAAAGACAGAAAAATAGGCCAAATCCCCAGTGCAACTCGCCTGGGGAGTATTACAGGATTACTATATGTATTCCTTTAATTGAATCAGTGGTTGTCGATTTAAAATCCCGTTTTTGTGAAGAAAATATTGGCATTTGCGATATTAACATTTTAGTTCCCAAAAACTTTGTCGACGTGCCTCTAGAAGATTTTAAGAAAAAAATAAATAAATTAATATCATGTAATGCATCCCTATTAACTAAAAATCATTTCTATGAGGAAATTGTAACGCAGAAACTCTTGCTTGGTACTTAGCGTGGACTGACGAAACTAGATCTAATGCCCCCCCATTATATGAAGTCAATAGCTTAATTGCTTGTGATAAGGACATTTATCCTTCTGTATATTTTTTATTACAAATTTTGGCTACTCTACCAATAAGTGTGGCTACGGCTGAAAGAACTTTTCTTGTTTGCGAAGATTAAAAACTTGGTTGCGATCAAGAATGTCACAAGAGAGGCTTAGCTCTGCTTCACACTCACAAATCAAACCCCCATGCCCTAAAAAGGTTGTTGAACGCTATGCAAAAAGTGGTAACCACCGAATATTATTAAATTAGTTAGATATAATTTAGATAGATATTATATAGATTAGATTCATAGTTTTAGTAGGGTCAAGTGAGGTAATTCTGAGACACCCGAAAAAAGTAAGTAAAAATCAGACACACTTCAATATGACTTTTTCGCAGGGCCGGTTCTAGGCGGTGTGCAGGTTGTTCATCGCACAAAGGCGGCCGATTGTAAAGGCGGCCTAAAGTGCACAACCTACTCATTGTCCTACGGCTCTGGTAAAAATGTATTACGCAAATTCCGCTGCTGAACATATAGGAAAGGTTTTCTCAGGCGGCCAAGTTGTATATTTTTCTTCTATGACGCTTCAATAACAGCTGTATTTACTTTTGACCAGTAGGAAAGGAAACAGTTCAGGATTATTCGTTCAAAAATGCATATTTTAAGAATTAACGACTTATTGCTACCGGCGGCGGCGTACTGGTGACGCATTAGGGGGTGGCTTATTTTGCCACAGAAAATTATTTTTACAACCGAAAAGAATTCCACTTAGCAGAGTAGAGGTTGCTTGCAATTTGCTTTAAGGGGGTAGAACCCAGTTAAAATTATTCCAATAAATCAGCTCTACATTGTTTAAAAGTAATGATGAGGAACATCTAATTATTTTATAAGTTTTTGCAAAAAAAAATTAAAAATACACTTGAACAAAAAAACTAGTTCAAAACACAACTACGGCGCTACTGATAATATTACAAAAAAAAATTGTGCAGAAGAGTTTATCACAATGAGTTCTAGGGTATTACATACTTTGTTGTTGGATTTTTAGTGTAGTCATGGAAAAAAAAATAATTTGTATCATAAAAAATCAATTTTCGTTAAATAATTACTAAAAACAAATTTTTTCTTCATTAAAAAATGTTTCTAATCTTTCAAATGTATGTCATACTCTCCAGTCGTATACAATGCAACGATAGTGAAAACTTGGAGCGGATAGGTTTATGCACTTTTGAATAACTATGTTTTAATTGATTGTACTATTTAAAGATCGTTATGAGCTATGCTGTGTGAAACAGCGATAGAAAGACCAACAAATGTACCTGTTCGACCCTTGTAGTGGAAATGCTTCTAGTGTGCTGGCTACTAACAATAATGTACTTATTTTAATCTTTTACAGGCTAAAAGTATGAATCATCTGCTAGAAGTTGTGAGGGTATAGGTACTATTTATTTATTTTTCTCGCCATGTTCATTATAATATTGGTGATCAACTGCATCGGTTGGCTACTGGAGATATTAAAAATTGGTGAATTTGTTGTTTTCTTGTTTCGTGCGATTAGTCTCACAATAAGTGATTGTGCTATTATTGTTGTGCGTAATTAGTGATTATTTCTATTATATCTTATACAATTTTTTTGGTGTATTGTTTTGAAAATGCGAACTTATGCACGGGTTAAAAAACGTGGATTATCTTCAAAAGTTCAAAAGCAGCGGAGGAAAAGAGAATCTGTCTTAAAATATCTCGAATCTGAT
>JABXWE010038042.1:0-15443 GCA_014611495.1 Limonius californicus
AACGTAGGAAAAATGATCAGCTATGTAATTGTGTACTTAGATTTAACTTTTGAATTTCCATAAGAAAATTATTTATATAATTAATATTGTAATTTAGAATTGTCATTAATGTACTTTTTTGTGATTGGTCAGTTTTAAAATAGTTGAGAAATATGATGAATTATTATTGGTTTAAATTTAAAACAAAATGCGAGGAGATTGAAAAATTTTGTAAACAAGAACGTCTCCTAATATTCCTGTCAAAATTAGAAATTTGTGGCAACTTTATTATTTATCATCTTTTAGATCCCTTCCTGTTTCTTCTTGCTCTATTTCCGGCATTTTCCCAACGTTGGCGTTTGTCGTTTTTTTTTAGTTCCCTGGCTAATTTTTGTTGTGGCAGGATCTTTGGGCTGTATAGTTCCCTATAGACATTTACTACTATATTTACGATTTCTTGGTCGTTTCTTATTTCTTTGTTACCTTCATTTTTAAGATAGTTCCTCGCTTTCTATCAAGTTCCTTCTAATATATTTCAAGTTTTTGGTTTATTTTATTACCTTATCAATCATTATCTGTTACTATTGCTTTAGTGCTTTCCTTGTTGACTTTTGTATTAATTTCTTTTTTTTTGTATTGCGAGATATTCCATCTTCAGGAAATTAACGTTTCTGTTCTCCCTCTTATTATTTTTGTAGTATGTTCTTTCCTTTGTAGCCTCTTTTCGATATTGTAATCTTCTATTTCCCGATTGTGTTAGTCAACAGCTGGATTGTTTATACCTAAGCATCTCGTTCTTCTTAATATTTTATTAATAAATGACAATACTTTATGAATGATTTGGTTACTGGAAGGATAGATATCAACGTAATAGCATCACTTTCCCAGCTATTATTTTATAATTTTAACGTAAACGACAATCGCTATGCTTTAATCTACATTTCATAAATATTAAGTATGAGAGTAAAGAAATCATAAACTAGATATCGACAGAAAATCATGAAATTGTTGTATTTTATGATACAGTTCATAAACATAAGAGCATGATATAAAAAACGTAATAAATATAAATATACTGACACAAACTATTCAGATCAATTTTCCTTATCGAGTTTGATCATCGCCCACTACCGCATTACCGCATCATAAATTTTAATACTGAAGATAACTTTAGTTTCTGGTGATCAGCCAACTAAAGATATTAGCTTCGCGATCGTTAAGAGCTGTTGCTACTTTACATTTATTTCTTAGGAATTTTAGACGCAAGCTTAATATTATTTGCTAAATGGTTGGAAAGATAGTGAGTGGTCTCAGCTTCGACAGCTGCATAAAAACAATTAACGGGATAATAGTTAAAATCTTTAGTATAGTGTTACGTGCCGACACACAAAGAAATAATTCTGCAAGTTTTTAAATGGTTGGTTTAATACAGTCAAGCGGTAATATCTTCTACTTAAATGTTCTAAAAATACAAAATCTTTGAATACGATGTTACTCATTTTTACCAAATAAGTAATAATATGCTAGCTCACTACCAGTTCAATAAGTTTTTTGTGATTTCTTATGTCCTAGAATCTAAACCATACACAAAATATAAGCATGCCTAAGTATAAGTTGCAAGCTAATCTTAGTCTTGAAAAACTGAGAAACCCTGACAGCTCGAGTTACCCATAAACGCATGTTTATATTGTATTCTGATTAGTGATTACACACCTTTCGAAATTTTGATTGTTAAGGATTACATTAATGATCTTATATATACAGCAACAGTATTAAACCCATTGCTAAATAGGCCGCACTTCTGAGGAAAGTTGTTTCATGAATATAAGGGAGAATTTTGAACGTCAAACAAGACCGTTATGGGTATTTTGTCTCCAACTATTAAATTTCTCTATACATAAGGAAAATGCTTTCAAGGTCTACTGATCCAGCAACACATGACTCAAAACCTGTGCATATACACTCTAAGCAACAACTAAAAACATTCAAAATACTTCACTTACTAAATAAACAAGAAGCCATGTCCCATCTATCATCAAATGAAGTTGAAGGTACTTAGAGTTACTTGTCCCAATAGTTGTTTTGACAATGTAGTTTACAAGCTGAACTAATTTGCACCCTACAGTACCATAAAGAAAAAAAGTCTGCCACCCGAAGATTTTATTTAGCAATTTAATTGCTAATAGCATTTGCCTGAAGGCTTTTCTCAATCTTATTATCTGTGCTGATAAATAAAGTTCTTCTACGTCAACCGCTGAATTTATGGTTAGAAAATTGTTTATATTCCTGCTCCTGCGGCAAATATGCAATTTTCTTGAATATACATCCGTAATGTGATGTACGCCATCGTTTACCATTTTAAATCTTCGTTGTATAGCAAGACAGAAGTTATACATAAGCAGTGTTATTATGAACAGAAAATATATTTGTATATCTTTAAGAACATACACGTAATATGCTAGCAATCTGCTTCCAATCTTAATTTTCCAGTACATATGTAACGCATACATTCCGAAAATATAAAAGTGGGAAGATATTAATTCTAACAGCAATTTCTTTACATATCTATGTAGTTGGTATTCATTATTTAAATAATAGTCAGCTTCTCTGAAAATATTAATAAGTAACCTGAATGTTTCAGTATTTGTCAAAGCTGAAATCTGTGCTGCAACAACTGCTGCAGTTCGCATGTACATGCTTAACATATAGAAGACAGTTATCGACATTTCTTGATTAACTGAAAAAGTCACCTGTACCCAAGCAGCGTTACAAGTTGGAAAGATAATAACAGCTAACATTACAATATAATGCAGCCTGCAAGATATCATCTGCAACCTAGTAGATTGAACAGACAACGGTGGAAGAAGGGCCAGAATTCGAGCGATTTTACATAAAGGTTTCATAAAGTAAATATTATGTTGTGCTTCGACATTAGCCCTCATTCTCTACCTTTATTTCAGACCGCTATACCGGAGTTTCAAACTAATACTGTATTACACAAATGTTTACTTATAAGGTATTGTATAAATTAAAGAGTATTTATTACAGTCTAATGCTAAGCTACGGCTGTGCCCTTCAGACGCATATTAAGTATACACGAATTTCATACGCAATTGTTTCAGAGTACCCACGCAAGTTAGCAAATGTGGCTATTAGTTCAAATGACGTTTAAAAATGATTTCACTTTGGTTTGATTTGAAGTATGTAAAACAGATTATGTATTAATGTATTACAAACAACAAGCACCCAGACTACATAAACATTGTCCAAAATATGCTGAATAAGTTCCATAAACGGGATTGCAATATGAGCATTAAACTCCATTATCTTCATTCTCACATAGACTACTTCCCTAATCTCGAAGATGTTAGTGAAGAACAAGGAGAACGATTTTACCAGGATATAAAGGAAATGGAAAAGCGAAACCAAGGGAAATGGAATGTTAATATGATTTCTGATTACTGCTGGTCATTGATGCGAGATAACCCAGATGTGAAATATAAGAAAAAAACCTCAAAACGGAATTTTCAAAATAAACGAGAGAGATTGCATTCCAGAAAAACTTAATCTAATTAATTTGGTAAATATTCATTTAAATAAATCAAAAAGATTACCTTTATATTATTATTATTATGTATTATTTTATATTACCAAAATAAAAAAAAATTATATTTTCATGAATAAGCACATTTTCCTATTTGCGAAAAAACCTTAGGTGACAACCAAAAACTAAGCACACCATTGAATTCAGAATGGTCGATTTATATAAGAATAGGTATCAGAAATAAAGCAACGTTCCTAAACTTGAAATATGTAGACCTGTGTAATTGTATAATTCTGTGCTCTAATAAGATATTAAATGTTTGATACAATAATGCTCTTGAAATTGTGCAGAGAAGAATAATGCGTATTTAAGTTGCAATGAAAAAACTGAATTGCCCCACATTTGGAACATAATCTTCGACATCTTTGATTACACAAATTGACGATCACAGCTCGTATTATTTATTATAATTTTGCAAATTATGAACGAATCAGACGAATCTTCGACATCTTAGATTACACAAATTGACGATCACAGTTCGTATTATTTATTATAATTATGCAAATTATGAACGAATCAGTTTTATGATTAGCAAACACAACAATCCGAAGTAAAACGTTACAATTGTCAGTTTTAATTTATTTCATGCAATATAAACCTGCAACACCCATCTGTCCCTGGAGAGAACTCAATATGTCTATTATTATTGAACCAGAGAGCTTCCTTAGAATGTAGTTGTGAACTTAAAATAGTCTTAGTCTTACCACATTTACACGAATCAAATCTGCCTCCAAATGTTGTTTTAGTAATTGAAATGGTTGTGGTATTTGGCTGAAAACTTTCGCTAAATCATTCACTACGTTGGTTAAATACCGTTTATCCAGTTCTGTACTGTCCAGTACCGATAAATTTATGGTTTTAAAGTTATTTTACATCAATTCATTAAAATGTAAATGACTTTTTTGTTTCTTGTCCGACTGTGATAATCGTCCTTGTTTTGGAAAGCTAACAGGCCAAACTTAATTTCTGGTAGCAGTAAGCAGCTATTTAAATAAGTGTAGACTACTGTCGTCATTTTTGTAATAGGAAAAATACTACATGGTTATCGGTAGGTTATTAATATTGCCAAAGTGTCAATAAAAAGCATTCCAATGCGGATATTTGGTTGGCTAATTGACTGAAAGTAAGGTAAACTACATTGATATCACTGGAAGCTTCATATGTACATAAAAAACGCTACCGTTATCGTCAATAAATTCATTGCTTGAAATTGTCAGAAAATTAAAATACACCAGAAGCAACATTATTATTATCATATCAAAGTTGTCGCCTTATGATTTTCACCTACATACTTTACTTACCACGTAATAAGAAGTTGCGATCAGCCACGCAAAGCGAAAAGTCATCGCAAGCTGTATATGTTTCCTTGTCGATACTTCGAGGATTTCATGATGAATCAACTCTACTAATTCACCAACGATAATGCCATACAGAAATAACATTTGAAACCCGAAGATTCTATTAAATAATTTACTTATCGTAAGGATTTTATTCAGTGTCCTTTTCATGCTCGATACTGTCTGTAGGACTAATATTCTGTTAATGTAGCTTAAACAAGCATTGCCCAAATCCACTTTAACATAATTTCTGGTTAACCAAATTTGCTTTATACCTTCTAGATGATCATTCAATGATTTCAGGTTTAAGTTCAGCAACCAGCAGTAGTTGTATATTAACAGTATCACAATAGTAACACAGTACTCATTGATTACTGTTGTTATTAAGGTGCAGAATTGTAATATTCCGAAATATTTTATTTCATAGTAGAACCGGTATACGGTTAAGCAACCATATATGCTATGTGACAATAATATTTGCCCAAAAATTACACTATTTATTTTTCCGTCAGTATTAGCTCTTACACACTTGTTGACTTCGTCGAAAAGGCAATTAAATAATTTATGATTTGAACTATTTAAACACGTTGAGATCATTGCCGAAACAACAAAAGCCGTTTTTACCACATAAGGCAAAGAACTTAGTAATAATTGAATATTTGCTTTCGAAAAGTTTGTTCTCCAGTACAAAGAAATGAAAGTAGCACATACATCTATAAATATTGCGAGAACAACACAGAGTTTGTACGTGGTAAACTTGAACCCGTCGATTAATCCGTAAGGCGGTGCCAAAGCAAACCAACTTGCAATATGAATTAATGGTTTTAGAAAATCCATACTCCGACCAGATTCGGATATTATTCAGGTTTACAATTAAATTCAGCAATAAATTACAGCCGGTCAGTATTGCTGATATCTATGTACTGAGGAAAGAGCTCTAAAAAGTCTTGTTAAAATAATTACTACCATTACACCCTACGTAATAGGGTAACCTTTCTAATTAGATTAAAATCAGCGGTGTTGTGTGCCGTTATAATGTTTTTCTTAAAATCGTTGATGTCAGTAACAAATTACAATACCCACCTATTAGTCACAGCTTATTAAAGGTGTAGTAGTCGATAATAAGGCGTTATGGGCTCATGGATCCATGAAATTACCTGCATTCGGTGATACTGTATTCGTATATACGTTACATTATGTATTATGAATTATCTCCAGATCATCCTAAATGTGTACTAATACAACAATTAACAAATATTTTAAAGAAAAAAAGTAGAGGCTGATCACCAGTCTACAACAGTGATTCCTTCTCACTTGTACCCATGCCATTTGTACTTTTCTGTAATTACCGTACCAGTTGCGTCCTTTAGAAATGTATAAAGAAATAAGGTACCATTTTTACCCTCTCTCCTCACTACTTAGGTTCTAAAACAATTATTGTCTAATAATTATCATACAGTAGGAAAATAAAATACACTAAAGGTTAAAATAATAGGCTAGTAATACATACTGTATTGGACTTTGAATGTATTTAAAAAAAGTACATACGTTGACAGAAAACTGAATCTATACACTTCGTCAGTTGAATCTGTAAAGTATTTTAGTATGCCTTTTGTATGGGGTATCTGCATATTTCATCCACTGCTTAAAAAACCTCGTTGCATTGCTTTCAATGATAACATTTGAAGGCCGTCGTAGTACGTGTCAGTTAATAAAACGCACTGTATAATATCAATAATATTATATTAACTAATTAATATTATAATATAATTAATTAAACTATGCCAATATTATTGGACCTGTTTTTCTACTTCAAGACTTAGTCATTAAAGACTGTTTCAATTAAACCACCATTGTGTTCTTTGGGGTTCAACAGATCTTGACCCTCTTGAATTGTGTTCTATAAACTTATTTGAGAAATACGAACACGGGATCTTCTTGCATCCTTACCTACATGTTCTTCCCACGCACCCTATAATGGTACATTCTTTCTTGTGCTGATCTCTACCTCTTCTCTTATCTTTTCGTTAAAAATTCAGTATTTTCTAGTACAGTACTTTCAGCTTACAGAGACTTCATCTGTGTGGCCTATACTTTCGCCCTAGGTTTTGTTATTTTATAATACTATCTATCTCAGAGCGTTAAAAATAGTTATTAATAAAACGCTTAGCAATTTTAAAATAAGATTGCATTGTTATTGAGAAATTGAAAGCAAACTATTCTTATTTTGCAAGTTCGGTTGGAACGAATTTGTAAAAATTAATCATTACCCTAATATTAACACGGAAAGCATCTGCAAACAGTTTTCCATTGCCATAAAATGGAAAAAGAATCTTGCTATTACTTGATTGCATTCAATTTACGCAGCTAAAGAGATATTACTGATATGATACTACTGCTGATTCCAAGTACAAAATTAAGTGGCAAAGACAAAATTCAATAAACGATTTAATAATAATTTAAACAGATAGTTGGATTGTTGGGCATAAGCCTTCCCTAGTAGATTCCAACGTCCTCTGTCTTGCGCTTCATTCATCCGGTTTATCTGGATGCGCTTAATGCCATGAAACTATCGGGTGGGTGGATTAGCTCTGTTGCGAAAGGGTTCATTGTGGGGTATCTACTTCATTATTGTTTTGTTTATCTGCCGTCCATCCTCTATGCTAGATGGGCAGCCCAATTTCATTTAAGATTAGTGATTTGTATGGCGGCATCAATCACTCCGCTTGTCTTTCTTAGTTCTGTACCTGGGATCTTGTCTCTCACGGATAGCCAAATCTCGCCTGTTCCATAGATCTTTGAGCGGTTTGGATTTTTCTGACCGTTTGTTTTGTTAGCGTCAACGTCTACATGTGTCAACATATATATATATATATATATATATATATATATATATAACAATACATGCCTATACTATGAGTCGTTGTTTGGCTTTCGGAGCGTAAATACATCAACTTGTGTGCCGAAAGTGATAACAGTGACAATAGTAACCTCTGACCGCTCGGTCAGGGATTATTGACTTTATATATATATATTTATTTTGATTAACTCAAATCGTTTTCGCAGTATGTCGTTCAGCCAAACAAACAGTTTCTATCTTCCGGGACAAGTAAGTCAACAGCAGTCAATACGGCAACCTATGTATAAGTTATCACAACAAATGTATTCATTACCTAATCAAGTAATCCAACCGCCCATTTATTCATACTCGCAACCAAATATGAATTTACAGCAAGCCACACAGGCCCCAAACTTCGTCGACTACACGACCTACAATTATCAAAATAGCGGATGGCAGACAGTAAAATCTAAAAAACGGAACAGAAGCCCGGAAGGAAACACTGGTTAGGAGCAGAAACTAGGTTTGAAAATCTCGCAACTAACATGGAAGAAGAAGCGACCGAAGTCTCAAGCGAAATCACACCAAAGGAACCTCCACCACCACCCATTTTCGTAGCAGATGTTAAAAACATCAATCCATTAACTACTCTACTAAATGAGATAGCAAAGGATAATTTCACCCTAAAAGCTCTAGGCAACGAGCAAATTAAAATACAAAGCAACACATCCACAATATACACCAATATTATCAAAGAGCTCACTCAAAGAAACACAAAATACCATACCTACCAGTTGAAACAAGATAAACTTCAAAATAGTAATCAAAAAATTACATTACTCAATAGATCCAGATGAGATTATACAAGAACTGGCTCAGAAGGGGCACGAAGCAGTAAACATATGGAATATTAAACACAGAATCTCCAAAAATCCTTTGCCTATGTTTATCGTAGAATTAAAACAAAAATAAAATACCAAAGAAATTCATAAAATCGCTAAACTCATGTACACAAAAGTGATAATAGAAGCCCCACACACAAAAAGGTCAATCCCGCAGTGTACAAAATGCCAGCGGTTTGAGCAAACAAAAAATTATTGCCAGCATAACCCGAAATGTGTTAAATGCACACAATTTCACAACACAAATGAATGTCCTCGCAAAGTCAAAGACAACAAAGTCACATGTGTCAACTGTAATGGCAACCACCCGGTCAACTACAGAGGTTGCATCATACATAAACAGCTGCAAGAGAAACTCTAGCCAAGATTAAGGAATAATAGCGGAACCCCCTACAGAAAGCCTTTCGCCTAATCAGAAATACATCCTGGAACGTCGTTCGGTGGCATGGCAAACCCGCAGCAATTCCAAGCCGCTCCTAATGGGGCAGAAACCAGCAACGCACACAACCAAACAACACAACCACAACAACAGCCAAATGATATGGCAGACATGAAAACCATGATGGAAGACCTGTCTCCTAACCACGCTCATTAGTAAGATGTCTTAATGCACCAATCACTTAATATAGCTGCATGGAATGCCAATGGCCTTAGCCAACATGCTCTTGAAATCACAACATTCCTTGAAAACCACAACATTAACATACTGCTAATCTCTGAAACCCATTTTACAAACAAACACTACATAAAGTTCCCAAAACATAATCTATATCATACTAACCATCCCAACGGTACTGCACATGGAGGATCTGCAGTTATAATAAAACGAAACATAAAACATCATGAATTAGGAAAATATGAGAAACCTCATATTCAAGCCACAACTGTATTACTTGAAGACCAAACTGGCCCATTTACAATCTCGGCAATTTACTGGCCACCTAAACACAAAATAGACAAAGATGACTACACACACTTTTTCAAAACTGTAGGGAACAAATTCCTTATAGCAGTCTTTAACGCCAAACATGAACACTGGGGTTCACGTGTTACAAGAACAGATGGACAGCGGCTACTAGCGGCAATACAACAAATCAATCTAAACTACCTATCCACAGGTGAACCCACCTACTGGCCAACAGACCGAAGAAAACTACCAGACCTAATAGATTTTTGCATCATAAAAGGTTTTAACACCCGCTTATACGAAATTAAGTCTTGCTTCGAACTAGCAGCAGATCACTCCGCCATCCTGATTACTCTTCATTCGGGAACAGTTAGTACACAAAAACAACCCACACTCTGTAACAAACATGCAGATTGGGAATACTTCCAAGGCAGGCTAGAACATCTAATAAATATTCAAGTACCATTAAAATCAGACTACGATATAGAAATAGCAGCAATGACATTCACAGAATCAGTGCAACAGGCAGCTTGGGAAGCCACACCTGAGCTATCCAATGAACCCAAACACTCTAAGTGCCCCACCGCAATAAAAGACATGATAACGAAAAAACGGCGGTTCAGAGCTCGCTGGCAACTCACCAGAAGTGGCGAGTATAAAAAAGCACTAAATAGAGCTACTAAGCAACTTAAGAACCTCCTGCAACATCACAAAAATAAAAACATACAAGACTATTTAGAAAACCTTACCGCCACCGAACAAACTGATTACTCGTTATGGAAAGCGGTGCGAAAATTTAAAAGACCAACCCACCATACCTCCGCAATTATAAAAGACGACGGTAGTTGGGCGCGCAGTAATAAAGATAAAGCAGCAGCTTTTGTTAAACATCTATATAATGTTTTCAAGCCTCACCCCACTCAGTTCCCCCAAGAAGAAGAGAGAATATTTAAAACTCTAGAATCCCCATTTCAAATGTGTTTACCACCTAAACCAATAAAGATGAATGAAATACAAGAAGTAATTGATAAGAAGATCAATCCTAAAAAATCCCCCGGGTACGATATAATTACTGGAGAGATCACTAAACATCTGCCTGCAAAAGCTCTCCGGTTTCTTACACTAATCTACAATGCTATAATTAGGAATGGCTACTTCCCCAGTTCATGGAAAGTAGCACAAATTATCATGATCGTGAAACCGGGGAAACCTCCAAGTGAAGTCACTTCACATAGACCAATAATTCTACTTCCAATATTGTCTAAAATATTCGAGAAAATACTACTGAAGAAAATACACTTTATCCTGGAGGAAAAAATTTACTCCCAAACCACTAAATCGGTTTCCGCCATCAATATGGAACAGTTGAACAAGTGCACCGAGCGACCAACAAGATATCCAAAGATCTGGAAGGTGGCAGATACTGCTCTGCGGTACTCCTAGGTTCATCACAAGCATTTGATAAGGTCTGGCACGAGGGTCTGTGCTACAAGTTCAAAGAAATCTTACCACACCAAATCTATCAAGTCATTAAGTCCTACCTAACATATAAGCAATTCTTGGGAAAATATAAGGACGAAACCACAGACCTTCTACCAATACACTCTGGTGTCCCACATGGCAGTGCCCTAGGTCCGCTACTGTACTTGCTATACACAGCCGATCTCCACACCTCGAGGCTAACCACAACAGCTACTTTTTCGGATGACATAGCTATACTAGCTTCCCATGTCAAACCCGAATCAGCATCCCGATATCTACAAGTGCACCTCAATAAAATAGCGTTGGTTAAAAACATGGAGAATTCAAGTGAACGAATCCAAATCGCACCACATCACATACACAACAAAAAAAAAAGGAAACTGTCCCCCGCTAACACTAAATGATAAGCAACTGACTCACAATGAATCCGTCAAGTACTCGGCCTCCATCTTGACAGAAGAATGACCTGGAGAACGCATATATTCTGTAAAAGGAAGCAACTAGGAATTAAATTCAGTAAACTCCACTAGCTAATTGGTAGAAAATCAAAGCTAACCCTAAACAACAAACTACTAGTTTACAAAGTAGCCATAAAGCCCATATGAACTTATGGCATAGCACTGTGGGGAACAGCAAGTAAATCTAACGTGGAAATTCTTGAACGATATCAAAATAAGGTGCTACGCATCATCGCAAACGTTCCATGGTTTGTGCCCAACAGAATAATATTAATCGATCTGTGTACAGCTACAGTTAAGCAAGAAATACAAAATTATAGTGTAAAATATAAAGACAGATTAAGTGCTCACCCCAACAATCTAGTTAATAACCTAATGACAGTGGTGATGAACCCAGAAGACTAAAAAGGTTTAAAGCATCAGATCTGCCAACCCGTTTCCAATAAAATTATTAATCACTTATCATAACCTGTATCTTCTCTTAACTTGGTTATAGTAGAAATATAGTATTAATTAGGAGAGAGCTCGCTGGAGCCCTACTCCACAGGACAATTCATTAAGCAACTTGCTGCCGCTAACTCTCTTGTAAACATATTATGTAATACTTATTGTCCCATTAGGGACATATTGTATAAATAATTGGAGTTATTAAAAAAAATGACTATACTATATGAATACCCACAATTATAATGCTATACATATATGTGGTGGATGAATCAGTCGGGTAGAGCACCTGGACTTCCATGGTAAATATCTAGGTTCGGCATCTACGCATTTCAAAGGTAATGGTGTAAAACTATAGTTCCTCATAATACTCCAATAGATGCCTAACCCTTCTCCGGTATTGCAGTTGTTCGAACTCAACATTAAACTACAGATGGTCCGTGCTTCTATTTTGGTTATTCACTTATTGTGAATCAGCCAAGGATCCAACATAATTTGAAGACTATTAAACAACAGAAACTTATCCAGGAGAATGGACAATCTAGAACTAAGCAGATGAGTTCCATAAATGCGTAATATAATATTTACTTTTGTATATGTATGATGATTAGGAATTCAACATAATTAATACTTATTTGAGGCGGCCGAGGACTAGGGATTAGCGCGTCAGACTACGCCGAAGGTTCTGGGTTCAATTCTCAGTACCGAATCATCAGATTTTTAATGGCATTTCTCCCTCACAATGCTATCGCAAATCAGCGGGGTATTGTACCTAGTAAATCTTCTCTGGTGTAGAAGTGTTTACACTTACCGTGGTTCAAAGCTCACGTTAAGCAGGAAGTCCTCTATGTCAGTGCCACTTTAAACACGCAATACAGGCATAGGAGAGTAAAGACCACTACGTTGCGCAAGGGATAAAACACTCGAAGAAGAAGAATAATTATTTAACTAAGTAAATTACTGTGTATACTTCGGGGTATATACTCCTAAGAGGATTACATTTATATAGGGAATTCAGAGGTTAACGCGGTTGGTTTCGAGCTCATTGTAGGGAGGTGGGATTAACAAAAAGTTTGAGGTGAAATTTTGGTGTTCTCTTCTTAGAGGGAACTTTGTAAAGTGGTGGAATTACGCATATTTGGTCTTACATTACGTTTTTTAAATACATTGTCAATAACACCTGGAGATAAACCATTCTAGGAAGCACTATTTTTGATGTGCCGATTTTTTTGCATGCTTGTAGTTCTCCAGTTCCGTCCTGTCTTGAATAATTCCCCAATTATCGCCTAATTCCATTCTTGTGGAATTTGTCTTTTTTGTTCTTTGTTCATTAAGATCTGTAGTACTTTTATAATTACTTTGCTTCAGTCTCTTAATATTTATTTCTGTCAATATAACAAATTTGTGGCAAATTTATTATTCATCATCTTTTAGATCCCTTTCTATTTCATCTTGCTTTATTTCCGGCATTTTCCCAAAGTTGAGGTTTGTCGTTTTTTTTTTAGTTCGCCGGCTAATTTCTGTTATGTCAGGATCAGTATAGTTCCTTATACACATTTACTACTATATTTACGATTTCTTGGTCGTTTCTTATTTCTTTGTTACCTTCATTTTTAAGACAGTTCCTCGCCTTCTATCAAGTTCCTTCGAATGCATTTCAAGTTTTTGGTTTCTTTTATTACTTTATCAACCATTATCTGTTAGTGTTGCTTTACTGCGTTCCTCGTTGATTTTCGTATTAATTAATTTATTTTTTGTATTGCGGGATATTCCATCTTCAGGAAATTAACATTTCTCTTCTCTCTTTTATAACTTTTGTGGTTTGTTCACTGGGATTCTTTCTTTTGTTGCCTCAGTTTGTTTCGCCTCTTTTCGATATTGCAATCTTCTATTTCTCGATTTGTTAGTCAACAGCTGGATTGTTTATACGTAACCATCTCGTTCGTCTTATTATTTTATTAATAAATGACTATACTTTAAGGATGATTTGGTTACTAGAAGGATAGATATCAACGTAATAGCATCATTCTCCCCGCTATTAGTTTTTAATTGTAACATAAACGGCACTCTAAACGTGCAACACAGGCATAGGAGAGAAGATCGCTACGTCTCGTAAGAGATAAAGCACTCTAAGAAGAAGAACATAAACGGCAATCGCTACGCTTTAATCTACATTTCATAAATATTAAGTATGATAATAACGAAATCATAAACTAGATATCGACAGAAAATCATGAAATTGTTGTGTTTTATTATACAGTCATAAACATAAGAGCATGATATAAGGAACGTAATAAGTATAAATTGGTATCGTTTGCCAGAAATCGTACCACATGATTCTATACCAACACAAGCTATTCAGATCAATTTTCCTTATCGAGTTTGATCATCGCCCCCTACCACATTAACGCATCATAAACCTTAATACTGATGATAACTTTAGCTTCTGGTAATCAGCCAACAAAAGATATTAGTTTAGCAATAGTTAAGAGCTGTTGCTACTTTACATTTATTTGTTAGGAATTTTAGACGCAAGCTTAATATTATTTGATAAATGGTAGGAAGGATAGTGAGTGGTCTCAGTTTTAATGGTTGCTTAATAACAATTAGCAAGATAATAGTCAAAATCTTTAGTATATTGTTACGTGCCGACACATAAAAAAAATAATTTTGTTTTAAATGGTAACGTTGGTTTAATGCAGGCAACCGGTAATATTATATTCTACTTAAATGTTTTAAAAATACAAAATCTTTGAATATGATAGAAGCTGTTACTGATTTTTACCAGATAAGTAATAATATGGCTAGCTCATTACCAGCTTAATAGGATTTTTGTGATTTCTTATGTCCTAGTATCTAAACCAGACACAAAATATAAGCATGTTCTAATTAATGTAAGCTGCAAGCTAATCTTAGTCTTGAAAAACTGAAAAGTCCTGACAGATCTAGTTACCCATAAACGCATGTTTATATTTTATTCTGATTACATACCCTCTGAAATTTTGATTGTTAAGGATTACATTAATGATTTTATATATAGAATAATAGTATTGAAACCATTGCTAAATACCCCTCACTTCCGAGACAAGTTATTTTATGAATATAAGGGAGAATTTTGAACGTCAAAGGAGACCACTATGAGTAGTTTGTCTCCAACTATTAACCCTCGCAATACCAAGGTATTTTTAGAAACGCCGACTACCAAGTGTGGGCACTTTGTGCCCATTACGGAAACTATATACAGGGTGTCCCGCATAGATTGCATAATAATGCTGTTGAGAAGTCGTCAACCTTTTATTAATGCTAATTGCACAATATGTTAAACTTCCTGTAGAGAAGTCTTTAACCTTTATTTACTTATTGTACAATATTTTAATACCAATGCAGAATATGCGTTGATAGCTTATAATACGCTATTCATGTAAAATTGCGTTTACCTTGCAGCGAGTACAAGCGCTGTCATAAATGTATTTATGATTTTGTTAATTGTT
>JABXWE010038043.1:0-24969 GCA_014611495.1 Limonius californicus
CTATACACTAGACTTACCATTTAGATTCTAACCTAGTTGTAAATGTACCCACACGTATAGCGTATAACATATATATATATATGTATATATATATATATATATATATATATAAAGACATATATGTTTTAGACAAATAAGTTAAAAGCGATGTTCACTTTACATGTTGCTTTCCCATGTAAAATTTGCTTAATGCTTTATGAAGCAGATGGTAAATAGTTAGTCGTATTAAAAAGAAATATTTCACCAGAGTAGTTAAGGGTTAAATAAATTTTCGAATGAAAATTTTAGGTGAAGAGGTACTTTACCTACTTCACTTGGCGAGCCGCCACTAATATCAGGAAGCTGTAACTTAGCTGCGTCCTTTTACTTTCAGGACACTGTATATATTCAAACTAATTATAATTTTGATGGCGAGCGCTATATAATAAATTTGTTTTAGCGACTAGATTATTAATCTTCTTTGGCTGATAATGAGCCAAAAGTATTCTGGAAAGACTGTTCGTATATCATTGTAGAATATTAATTTGTACGCACTTTACAAAAGCTTTAAATTGGGTAATATTAATCAACACATAATACTTAACTATATTTTAGAATGCCAAAAGCTTTGGAAAATAGAAATACTTTACAACTGAACAATTAGAATATTTCAGAGTCGTCAAAAAACATTATAAGACACTACCAGCAGATGTCGGTATCAGACAGAAATTTAATAAAAACTTTTAAACGCGAATCATGTTGAACACGAGAATAGCAAAAGTTTTTCAGTTAAAAGTCGCGACTAAAATACACGATTTATATTATACGTCCGTTGCAAACTTTTGTTAAATTGATGCAGTCCGGTAAGCCACATGTTCGATGCTTAACTGCACTTTAATCTTCAACCACTCCGACGTTCAACCCCAGCTTCCGGAATTTAATAGTCTGCATTATGCATATTGCCGCCATAACCACAATAAGCCAAGGTTTATTATTAGATGTTCTTTTCACTTAAATCTGCTTAATGTAATTTACGTACTTAATCAATACGTTAAATTTCGAGGCTTCACAATTAAATCGATTACAAATACACGGCGAGGCCTTACGGTCAAAGCTACTGAATTGCAAGCCTGTAGTAACTTTACATCAAAGTAGCGTAGAACTATAAACGTTGAAAACATAAATTTTACCTAACGCTAAAAATTACCCTCTAGGGATTGATTCCCATATTGTATCTTTTGAAATACAAGCTTCTTGGGTAGCTTTCATAAGTCGATATCTTACATAATAATTTATAGGACTATTTGAGAATGATATATTTCCACGATATTGCAGATACTGTTTTCCTTCTTGTTTTTCTGTTGTTACTTTGGTTCGGTCAACTGATACTGTAATAGTTCATTCCGTTCTCTTGTGTACAATATCCGCTAACCAACTATTTTTAAGTGTGTAGTCCGGCTCACCTGGATTAAAATTTTCCCTAATTTAACTAAATTTTGTTAGCAAACTGTTTCCGTCTATACTGTACACAGAATATTTTTAGATTTAGTAAATTTTCTTTTATTATCAGCTATAAAAAAACTGTTGTTATAAAGGTAATTCAGTTTCGGATAATGATAACATAATAGCTGACATTCGGCTTAAGCAGAAGAAACATTAATTTAATTTTTTTAATGGTTGCCTTATATTTCATGATATCATGATTGTAAGATTGTATTCTTTAAAAATCCATAATACAACTATCGACCTAAAGTAAATAAAACTCGGTATAATATCGCGTATATTAAACAAACAATAATTTAAACAAATATTATAAAATATATCACTTATAGTTTACGGCAATGCTAATAATAGATATATTAATATAAGTAATAACATTTACAGAGCTGTTTTCTGTAATTGTATTGGTAAATGTCAAGAGTTTGCATTTTTAAAAAGTCCTAAAACGTATTTCCTGTTCAACAATAAAGTACCCACCGAATAATTTATTGATTTTCCTTACAATAGCGATTTAAAAATCAATTTTTAAATAGATTTTAAATTGTGCGTGGCAAACACGAAATAAATAGCAAATGCTGGTTTTTGAATATTCTACAATGCCCCACTTAAGAGTGCAACACTCTTATATTATTATTAGTTTTAATCCGATTTGAACAAAAATTTCCTCAAAGATAAAACACATTATGGGTTACTTCTGGCCATTCGCCCCCTTCAAATGCTAAGTCACCTGCAATACCAAAATAAATAAATAAAATATAAAAATTAATTTGATTTTTTTATCTGAAAGCTGTTCAAAATTGTCCATAAAGCTTAAATCATTAGTTTCATTAAAATTAAAAATATGCAAAAGTCCAAAAATGTCATTGTAATAGGTTTTTGTGCTTAAAGAATCGTGCTTTTACAATTTTGTTTGAGGTAAAACGTAAACTGTCAAGTTTTTGTTTACGTTTTTGATGTCAATGTATGATTGTATTCTAATAAATCTTTAGTGTAGTTACAATTTTCTGGGTGTTTGTATTTCTCTGTATCTGGTATCAAAATAACTAATTGTCTGTCTGAACAGTTTGTGTTGAATAAGGTGTTGAAATGGTTTTTCTTGTTTTATAAATTACATTAAATGTATTTGTTTTGATGATAATTTTAACAATTTTCTCCAATATATCACCGAAATAAGGAATTGATATATAATTAATACTGTCAGAGTGATTTTTTGGATATATTTCTTGACTTGCTAATTTATAATCTTTCTTTTTGATTAGTGTGTCAATTAGTTTCGTGCTGCAGTCATTACTTTGTGCAATTTGTTTAATAATGAAAATTTCTTTGGTGTCACTGTTAGAGGAATTGTTAGAGCTCGATGTATCAATAGCCTATAGGCTGCTAATTTATGTGTTTTATGATGACATGAGTCCTGTGGTATTCTGATATCTGTTTGTGTCATCATCATCATTGACAGTCTTTTTGTCCCACTGCTGGGCATTGGTCTCTTCTCTGCTACGTGTTTCTCCTCAGCGCTAACGTAGAAACACGAGGGACCTACAGTTTAACGTCGAATCCGAACGACAGAAATTGTAGACAATTTTTATAAATCTGCATAGAATGCTTAGGTTTCGAACCCAAGCCAGAATCGACGTTTTATTCAGAAAGCGAGCGCTCTACCAATTGAGCTACCACCGCACACTCTTTGTGTAAGTTTTCTATAAATAAAGTATTTAAGTTTTGTTTTGAGAAAAAATATTTATGTTTAAATTTAAATAATGAATACATCTGTTTTATTCTGTTTTTAATGTAAAGTCTGTGTAGATTGTTAATAAACGGTAACAAATCGCCTATATCCTCACATGAACTAGCAAAACATGCTACAATATCATCAGCATCATGGGATCAAAACATAATTTCCGAAGATTGATTTATGCCAAAATCCAATCTTCTAAATGTTCCATAAATATATTAGCTAAAAGAACTGAAATTTGACTTCCCGTTGGTAAACCGTCTTTCTGAAAATAAATTTGATCGATAAAAATAAAATAGTTTTGATTAATGCAAAGTTGGAATAATTGAATTTTCGTTAATACCAAAATTTTTGGTGTGTATTCTAAACTAGTTACTATATTTTAATGTTATACCAGCTCGGACAGAGTAAATCAGAATGGAAAAGACAAAGAGAGGCCTATGTCCAAGAGTAGACGCATAAGTGGTGATAAAGAAACAGAAGATATCATATGAAACTAATAATTGATATAATAATAGATAGTTTCTTTGAATTAGTGTTGTTAACCTGTTGGAATGGCCTTCTAGGCTCTACCTATCAATAGTTAGTAATATAGTTCCGCACTTCTTGTTAGGCATATAAAACCCATCAAGGCTACTTTATTCGATATATATTTGTATATAACGTTTGAATCACTATATTTTATAAACAACCTACATATGCGACCCCACATTGAAGCGATACTAATATTACGTTAATAAATGCTGTTTTACTTGTTCTCATAATAAAGATGAGAGAATGCTTCCAGAATATGATGCAAATATGTCCGAAATAATTGAAACGAATTAATTTGTGTTCAGCTTGTAGAAGATTCCTAACCTTCAAATTTGTTGACATCTCAAACGTCAAATGCAACACGAAGAAAACACGTTGCATGAACAAAAGACATCTAAGGACATCACTCCATCCAAACTATTAATTTTCGGCTAATTTACCGAAAATTATCCAATTTTCAACCAGATACGTAACAAATAACGCTGACTTGAATCATAACACTTCATAACACCGTCTTATTCAATCCGAATACAATAAACACACAAATTTACAATTTTAATCTGCTCGCCAGGCGAACGTCTGGTCATGTTGAAATTTACATGGCAATTTTTCTTGTTCTCCCCTTAGTCTTCACTTTTTTTAACAAGTAACAGTAGCAACATCACAATACAAACAAAAATGAGTACATTTTACAAAAAACATGTGACTTCTTCAACCAATTTTCATTACAAACAAAAAATATTGAACATTTTTTTTCTAAAACATTTCAGTATTTTTTGTTTGTAATGAAATTTTGGATTGAAGAAGTCGTATTAGGGATTTTTTTACAGCAAAATTTCGTTAATAAAAGTTGTTCAGAATCGCCCAAATAAGCTAAATCCAAAATTTCATTACAATCAAAAATAATGAAAATTTTTTTTGCTGATTTTAAATATGTATGGGTTGTTCTACTATTTTTGTTAGTTTGCTCAGGATTTACAAAAATAAAAGTATGAAATCAAAAATTTATCTCTAGAAAGAATGGTGTGCCTTGGAATTGGAAAATAAGTGATCTAACGACCTGTTTCGTTTGTTCTTATTAGTAATGATAGAAAACACCAATCAAAAAGAATACTTGAATTTAATTACCTACAACCAATAAATTAATAGCTAATAATAAGAAAATAAATTTACGTGAACCTAAATAAAATGAATCATAATAATGTTTCAAAATAACCACCATTTTCTTGGACACGTAGCTGACACCGTCTAATTCCTCTAAGAACGGTTCTTATTTTAGTTTTCAAGTCTTCAACATTATTAGGCTTCTCTTTATAGACTTTGTCTTTAATTGTTCCCCATAAAAAGAAGTCGGGTGGGGTTAGGTCCGGAGACCTAGGTGGCCATGCTATGGGACCTCTGTTACCTATCCAGTTATTAAATCTTTCTAATAAGTAGTTAGATACAATTTGCGCATTGTGGGCAGGTGCCCCATCATTCTGAAAATAATTCAAATTCTATATTAGGTTTAATGGAACTTTCTCCAACATTCCTTCTAATTCATTTCTTAAAAATAATACATAGCGCTCTGAATTTAAATTTTCCTCATAAAAATACGGACCAAATATTTTTGTATCGAGAATACCACACCAAACATTAATCGAAAAAACATGTTGATCTCGTCTTTCAACCGTAATACGAGAATTTTCCTGTGCTCAGTAAATGTGGTATTTTCTATTAAATAATCCATTATTCGTAAATTTTGCTTCATCAGTAAATAGAATCGTTTTAGAGAACCCTTCGTTCCTTCGACTTTCTTGAACAAACCATCCAGCATAATTTAATCTTCTTTCCAGATCTGTTGGGTACAATGTATTTCCGACATGATGATGATAGGGCCTAAAGTTATTTTGTTTTAAAATTATCCGTGCTTCTTCTCTGGATGTGTTACACTTGAGTCCAATTTCCCGTATAGATGCAGTGGGCTTAAAATTATTGTATGCTAAAACACGTACTTCCGTCTCTTCATTTATATTTCTTTTGGCTTCTTTTGGTTTGTAAAAAGATCCATACAGTTTTAAATTTGATTCCAGTTTTGCAAATAATCTTTTATCTGGCTGTCTTCTTTCCATGTATGTTTGTAGATATAATTCAGATGCTGCATTTGCATCGCGATTAGAAATGTAGAAACAAAATATCATATCGTTTTGTTCTTCCGAAGAATAAACCATATTTTCTATTGTTATTAACTACACTTACATCTAACACCTAATTGTAGTCGTAATTATCATCAACAGCGAACTAAATTTGAAACTAATAAGAACATACGAAACAGGTCGTTAGATCATTTGTTTTCCAATTCCAAGGCACACCATTCTTTCTAGAGATAAATTTTTTATTTCATACTTTTATTTTTGTAAATCCTGAGCAAACTAACAAAAATAGATAGGACAACCCATACATATTTGAAATGAGCAAAAAAAAGAGCTTTTTAATGAGACTACGGCCATTTAAAAAAATGGAAGTTTAGTTTATATCTCGAAAATCAAGAGCGCCGTGACTTTTTTGATAATTTTTTGAACTCTACGTAATAAGATCTACAAAAACCATTTTTTATTTATGTTCTAGCATAAATGGTTGTGGAATTATTTAACATTTGAGAAATGGTTCATGTTTAGTATTTTTAAAATATTTAAAAAAGTTGAAAATCTAGGTCAAATTCAATGGCATTAAACTCGCGTCAAAATTCTGCCCAACTTTGGTAATTTAACCGACTCTGTAACTCTTATAATAACAAAGTTACCCATACAACACGGGTAGATTATTGTCACGGTGTATACACAATGAGCTTACTTTTTAATAATAATTATGCCTTTCTTTGTTTCACCCAATACAGGTTATTTAATTTGAGCAAAAAATGTTTTTTCTATGCAAATATATTTAATTAACAAGTGAATCTTCTGTGGATATGAATATTTAACACTTCAGTAAATCACGTTCTGCAATAAAAGTATTTTTAGAATCGGGTATTTTTTAAGCTTAGCATTGTACCTAAATATTCGTTATAACTGTTAATTTAAAAACTAGCCAGTTGTTAATAAGATAAGATGGTATTTTATTTAGAAGAGTCTCATGGAACGCCTTCTGTTTCATTGTCGCAATTCCTCTCCCATAAGAAGCGATATTAAATATTTAATTGTTTTTCATGATGGGGAAATGTAGAGAGTCCTTAAATAAAATATAAAAGTCTTATTGCAGTGCATAAATTATTTTACGTATGTATAATTTTTCAATTTAATTATAATAAGTAAAGCTAGGATAGCTCCAATAAACACCAATTACATTTCTTTTCCTAGAAAATTGGTAATAGTAATCCATATTTCTGTTACAATTCTCATTCTCTTGCAGCAAATTATTATGCAGATTCCGTTCCATACACATTATGGATTTGAGCGTGTAGAAAAAACTATAAAGTGATCACTTTCATATTGAAATGATAATGAGCAGAATAACTTTATATGCGTTTCCAATTATGCTAATCGTAATTGACTGAATATGCCATTATATCAGCTGAAGCATAATTCCCGGATCCTCTAATAAATCACCGGCGTCGTTGTCACAATAAATGGACCTCTCTCGGCTTCGACAAGTGGTTTAGGTGTCGATTCCATCAGCCTTAACGTCACTCCAACTCATAATATTGTACGTCATACTATGGACACAAGCAGCTTTCACGCGATTCATGCAAGAAAAATGTTTACCAATTCGATTATGAAACGTATGTACTCTACGGAAAAAGTATAATCGACGCTTGCACAAATGTTTGGTGTTTTTTATTTTTTTTAATGAAGCGTCTCATTCTCTGACGTTTAGTCTTCGTGCATGAAGAAAATCGGAAACATTTCCATAACATATGTATATATAAATACAATCCTCCTTGTTGTTCAATAAGCTTTGTGTCTGGAAGCAATCTCCACATTTTTTGTACAGAGTTATGTATTTTTACATAAAGGTAATGCCTATCGTGTTTGTTATTTTCCTATATTTTTAGTGTGAGTGTGTGTATGTCTGTAACGCTCCGTATCTCAAAATCCACTTGATATGTTTGTCAAATTTAGCAACACGTAAATGCATTGGATCAATTTTGATCTAGAAACTATGCAAAACCGAAAACGGAAACAATTTTATATTATCACTATTTCCAAATAAGGAATATTAAAAGATGGTAGCAGACAGATTTTAGATTTAAATCCAACTATTTAGGTAAACGTATTATGCATATATTATACAAAGTTTTATAAGGTATCTCTAAATTAAGCACCATAATTTGAACATACCATACATTATGTAAAAACAAGATTTATGTTCAATAAACAGTGGCATGCAGAATCACCGTTTACTGTAGAGGATTTTTTAAATTTACTTTTTTATTTCGTAAATAATGTCCGTTATTGAAACATAAATTTGTTAGCAGCTGCTACTAGTGTATATCCAATATTGTAAAACAGCAAAACAGATATAGGGTAATTCCACTTTCTAAAAAAATATATACTATTGAATTTCACAGTCGATTTAGAGAAAAAGGAAGTTCTTTAGCATTTTGTCGTCGACTGCTCAGTGTAGGTGATAATTAAGTTATACAAGGTGTCCGTAAATTATGTACCGTAATTTATACAGAAAATGACGGCAAAAGCTACTTACATGTTGTTATATTAAATATCTAAAGAATAAATGAAATTCTTAATTAAGAAATATACGGAATACAGAATTACTGTGCTAATTGCATTAATATGAACCCATATACGTACGTCTTCCTTAAAAAAATTAACTTTTCAAAAATTCTTGGCAAATGCGTCAAGTAATTGCAAACGAGTCCTTAGTCCTTTCAAAACGTTTACTAACATCGAATAAACTTTGTGTTGTTACCCCACAGACTTATAGAAATCTATAAGATTTAAATGTGACTCTAATGGGCAATGAATTGATGCATCTACAGTGTGACCCATGCATTTCTGTGAAAATCTTTATTTTCTCTTCTTCTTTCTTTGCGTGCTTTATCTTTTACCAGACATTAGCCATCTGCTCTCTTCTATCTTAGTACGCGATTTAAAGTACTACAGACATAGAGGACCTACAGTTTATCGTTGGTTTCAAATCACGGGAAATGTAAGTCCTTCTACTACAAAAAAGTAGTTTTTCATTATCTCCCTTTTTCTTCGAGTTTTTTATCTCTTACCAGACATAGGAATTTTCTGCCCTTTGTTGTTGTTACGCGTTTTAAAGTACTACAGATATAGAGAACCTACAGCTTGTTTTGGGTTTTGTATTACGGCGAACGTAAACACTACTCCTAAGATAATTTATTAGGCAGAAGTACTTATGTGGTATGGCATTGCCTTGCGAGGGAGAACACCTGTTATAAAACGGATGACCTGCTACTAGGAATTGAACTTTTCAAACTATCAATAAACTTAACGTGTTAACCGCTAGCCCTCAATCGCTCCAACCGTTCTCTAACCATGATAATGTATTTAACAGGGGACTGTGATCTATACTTTCCGTTGTATTGCATAAGAATATCACCTAAAAATCCATGCAGATTATGTCTAAATCAACCATAAAAGTGAAAAACAACCATCAGCGTATTCAGCTACCCAGCAGGATTTGCTTCATAGTTTTTATTTTGCTCTGAAGAGCAAAAAATGCATAGTTGTTTAGTGTTCCATGAAGAAGTGCTGCAATAAACTACGTAGTTTCAAACATGAGAAACATATTTATAAATTAGCTGTTCAACGCCGTTTTAGCAATCATTTAAATAGTTAAATATTTAAATATTTTTTTGTTGTTGCAATTTAACATAATATGAATTAATTAATTAATGGTACAATAATGTGATCTATTGCGAAATCTATAAAAATTAGTTCCTAAAAGTCGTACTGTTGCTTAAATACTGAAATAATTTGAAGCCTCTAGTTGAGGTATTGTCCTGACAGTAAGAACGTATATCCAAATATGGTAATTTCTGGTGACCGCTTACTTTTTCGCGTCCATGTGCTCGCCATCGTTTGCTCACCTACCGTTTGCTCGCATGTTGTTTGTTTGCACGTCTTTATACTCGACAAGTATTTGCTCGCAATACGGATGCTCGACAATCAATTTATTTTTAAAATAAAATATTATCTGTAGGCATTTAGTATATGCTTTTGGTAATTTCCAAAACTTCCGCTTTCGCCCCCAAACTTTTTTAGAAAGCTTATTGATTTTGGTAAATTTTTTATAAACCTCGAGAAATGTTGTAGTTTTTATTTGAGTTCTTGGTGTACATGCCCCATAACTCGCGATAAAACGCCTCCCAGCATTGTTCAACAGCGCATAGTAAATATAAAACAGCTAAAATATTTAATAGGTATTTAAGTTTCTTCACACAAAGCACGAAAATAAGTGAAAACTTGGCAACCATGTAATTTGCATATTGTATACTCTACGGAAAATATTTTTGTAATTATTACATAATTATCATTATCTAGGCCAGTCGACGCTTTTGACAACACAAATCAACTATTACACAACTAATTTCCACACCACCATGAGGTAGAGTTGCTAGGGCATTTTTTATGTTGTAGCCTCAGTAGGCTGATCCACAGCTGAATAAAGCGGTTATCTATCCTTTCCAGTACTTAAACACAAATTACTTATGAACAGGAAGAATAAAAATATCGGACAGAAGCAAACCACAATTTAAAATTTTCTGTATATTAATAGAATTGTTCAAAATGACTACCACCAACATTATGACATTCTGCACATATCACTGCAATTGAACTTTGTATTCGTCGGGACATGTGTTCATTTAAAGTTGCAGCCGTTTGGGTGATACGATTTGTTAAATCGTCCACATTGTTCACTGGTGGGAGATATATCAAATATCCTTTACATAACCTCATAAACAGAAATCTAAGGGCGTTAGATCAAGTGACCTGGCGACCAAAGTACAGCAACCCCACGACCAATCCACCAATAATTATTTTGAAGCCAATTTCGAAGCACGATTCCATAATGGGCTGAAGCACCATCTTGTTGGTACCACGTATTTTGTCTAATTATCAGTGGAACATTTACCAATAGTATTTGAAAATCTTCAATTAAAAAATGTAGGAAATTTTTGGCTTTAAGACGATTTAGCAAAATAAAAGGACCAGTTAAATAATTATTTACCTTTCCTGCCCAAACATTAACACCGTATCTATATTAATGGTTTCGAACATGAATTGTATGAGGGTTCTCATCTGCCCACACATGATTATTATGAGTATCCATCCTGCGTAAATGTCGTTTCATCTGTCCACAGAATATTTTCAATAAAACTCGAATTTTCCTGATATTGATATAATAGCCGTTTACAGTATCAAGCGTGGTAATAACTATCGCACTTCTGTTTCTCGAAAATGATTGTCTTATATTTCGATAGCGTTAAGTATAGAGCCTTGTCGCTGCATAACAATTACCATCAACCTCCAAGAATCCAAATCACGTCAGTGTACAGTAATTGTGTATTCCATTAATATAAGTGAAACGGAATTCATAAAACAGAGCATGTTTGACAACTGTAAAATTTGGAACAGCAGTGTCAAGTTAAATAGGAATTACTATCAGCCTTGCTTAGATTTACCTTGATACCACATCTAAATCTCTTGTTTTCAACTAAATCTTAGGATAAAAATCTGGTGAAGATGTAATTTTTATTGTTAATATCTTAAGTTTATTGAAGAACTACTTCCATATATATATAGTATCTATTAGTTTAGCCTTGTTAAAGATAAGCAGCAATCGAATTTCAAACTTTAAGAAGCTCGTGTGAAGTAACTAAGCGGCGAAAAATAAATATTTTAGCTTCTTTGTTATTACTAAGCAAACTATGTGTTAAATTATTTTACAAATAAAAGCGCGTAACAAAACAGAAACTTATTCTTCTGCATAGATGCAGTTACACTAAGTATTCCAAGTAAGTTAAACATTGCTCCTAGCGAGCTATCGGCAATCAGACAATCGGAGGCGAGCAAGTGGTGGCGAGCAAGTGGTGGCGAGCAAGTGGTGGCGAGCAAGTGGTGGCGAGCAAATGATTCAGGACCTATTAGCTGCAACATTTTTGTCACTAATCAACGAATTTGTTTATCTGAGGTTAGGTAAACTTCTGCTAATCTCATGTACGAACGTTCTGCAGACGCAAAATATAATACGATAATATTTAATGTTTGATATGTTTTACTGATTAAATGTGTATGTATATTCATGCAGGCTAAACTTGTTGTTTTATAGGTGTGGAAAGAATTCATGTTTGACGTTAACATATGTACGTATATAAAAAAAAATAATATGCTGTCTAAAGTAGAAAATTTATAAGGCACCATATATAAAAACGCGATATACGTAGTTTAATTTAGAAAAATTGTGGATTAGGTAGTTACGCTACCAGAATTCGTAGTAGCTAGGTGACGCGTTTTAAAAAGTATTCCTTCATAAAATTTCACGAAAATAACAAGTTTCGGGGCATTATTCGCAGTTATGTTTTACTCCTGCTTTTTCCTTGCTAATATAAAAAGTTAGTTTAGAGTTGATTACATAAGACCCTACCTTTTATGTGCTCTAATGGCTTTAAATACGTTTTAAATTTTACTTATCCAAGAGAGAAGTAAGTTCCCGCAAAATTACTTCTTCTGCTCAGTTCATCTTTAATCACAACTGCAGAGCCTCGGAATTTTCTATTAAATATTTTAAAACCCAATATTTGAAAATTCACTCTATGTTGCTGGAACTAACATTATAAATTCTTGTGGAATGTAATAAAATCTCTTAATTACAAGATAACTCAAATTTTCGCAGATTTAAAATTATTTCTACCGCAGCTTTTAATATACGACGACAATTACTACATTAGCGTGTCCTGAAGCAATCCTTCCCTTAGTTTTCGTGCAAATTGGTAATACGAAACCTAACCCCAGGTTTACAAATTTGTGGTTTAGGGTTAAGAATGACGTTTGTAGCATATTTTGCTCTAAATCCTAATTTTTTAAACTCATTCTAGTATAAGTTCGCAATTAAATTTAAATTGTGATGGTAAAAAATTATTCAGTAGTTGGTTGGTCAAAATCGTAGTTAAAAATAGTTTTCGTTCTGGCAATTCTTAAAAGTACAAAAATGAGGAGTTAATTTTTAACTTTAAACTTTCACAATTTATTTTTATTAAAATAATTTATATCCTCCTTAGCCATTTTTTCATGAACGCCTTCCATTCTAAGCATCTTAGGTTCCTTACTTCTCAAATAAAGACATACTATTTGCAGGCTTGGTCCACGTCTTGCAAAACGTTTTACAGGTAGGTTATCCGTAATAAAAATGGGTATTAAAGGGGTGCTAAAATAACCTGAAATAATCTAAAATTAACATTTCCTATTGTTATTGCAGCTGCTGTAATAGCAGACGCAGTTTTTTTTAACAATATGCATGTTCAAGAATTAAATGGAGCGAGAAAATTAGTAAACAATCTAATCAACCAATAAGTTACCAAAGGGTGCACAAATACGGTAAAATCAACTTACGTTTATGATATATTTAGACTTAATTTAGTGAAACGTTTTCAACTTAATTCAACATAATGCAACTATCCCCAATGTCAACATATATCTAAAGGTATGAAAATCACAATAATGCCAAGACTGTGCAACCAATTTATTGGCCCTAGCCCATAGAAAGAAGAGGAAAAGAAATATAACAATCTGCCAATGTAAAAAGTTATATTTAAATTAGGTACCAAAAATATATTTATAAATCAGCCACTGCTTTTTAGGTATGTAAAATATGCTTCATAGGTACTTAAAATTATTATTTAGAAAAAAAATTCTATTTGCTATATCTTTCTATCAGAATTAATGTATATAAGGTGCGAGAAATAGTAATGGTTTTTAAGCCATGAAATGCACATAGAAATAGTTTTAGTGTAATTTTTCTAAAAAAAATGACAACTTACAACACATTTAAAGAATTTAAATGCACATAAAGTAGATTTAACATACGTTTTCTGAATGAGGCGTTAAGAAATAATATGAATACGAATTTTCGCATTTTAAGGAGCGGAAAGTGCCTCTAGAGGGATGATTTGGTTATAAAAACAATAATTACATAATTTTTCCTCTGTAGCTGTGGTTGTCTGTGAGATGTATAGTGCGTTGTGTAAATCATAAATATTAGGATTCATTTTGTACACATAATTTGTGGATGGTAAACTCTAACCTACATTCTATAAAAACATATATTCAAAATTCACTTAGCATTACCACTTATATCACAAATTATTAGTTATATCCGCTTCTATCAAGTTCATAAAGTCATTTACTCAATAGGAATGTGTGTTAATATCTAACTTGCCGTTTTCTTTGATCTTATATCTATGGTGAAATTTAGCTAGATTTACCAGTAATTATGCAGACATGGCGATAATTATTTGTAAATCTCGTTTAGACAGATTTAAGGTCTACTCAATAGAACTTCAGAACCATTTGCGAAGTGAATAAGGTACTGTAAGATCCTAAGGTGTTTGTATGTATTGATTGATTTAATGCAAATCTGTGAATGTTTAACGAGTAGGTATTAGGTGCTCTATTGCTGTAGTATGTTGGAAATGTGATAGTGCAATTGCAAATTCTCTGGCCACTTCAGCTAAATACACACTAATAGACAGTGATGTCAAATTATCTGTGAAAAATGGCTATTCTTGTGAGTCCCTTTCATCTTTCCATACTCCCAGTATTGGAAAGTAATACGACCACGAAAATTCTCTATAGTGAGATTTTAACTAAAACATACACTTGGGACCTCCAGGAATATACAAAATGTTCGGTACCACAAAAACGATTGAATTAATCCTTACAAAATTTGGCAGGTCGAGGTACAACGAAAATTCATTCAGTCAGATTCATTTTCGAATCTATCCGAAACCGGAAACGGAAATAAGATATTCTTTTTGCTATAATTTCTTCTGAATAATGATTTTTCAAAGTATGTGGTGAATTGCATAGGGCGCCTATTTAAATTCAAATCGATTACAATTTGCCGAACTGTCTAGTTTAAAACTACGGCCGCTAGGAATATTTGAAGAATCTGCCCATTTGCTCAGAAACCGCTAATCAAAGTGACCTTAAGCTGTGGAAAAGACCAAACTCATTAGCAATACTGCGCGCAAAAACATTTCTATGGAAACATCAAATTATAAAAACGGGGGGATTCGAAAGTTAATTTTCAAGAAAGGGGTTGCGGAAACGGTTCTAAGCAATTTGATTACATTTTGTGGCGTGGTAAAGGCGTCTAACACCTGTTAAACTGTTTTTTACTTATTAACGAAGCTCGTCTTTGAGATCATCTAAGAATTATTAAATATCTAGTTTAATGTGTTGCCCAAAAACCATTAACCAGATTTAATGCTTATTTAATTTCTTAATTTGTTTAGGCATTGGTAACGGGAATAACAATTTGTGAAATGAAACAATATTTTATAAATGGCTCATTAAACTATATACATATTTTTCAAAAGGGCTCTAAAGCTTTGGAATGTGACATGAAATCTTCGAAGACCTACTAGAGCGCTTTTTAATTATTTGTCGAACTTTGCCTGTAAAGCATTCTATGAATTTTCGAAATTTTAGGTTAAGTAACTTGGTACATTGATTCTGCAGGAAAAATGTAAAACGATGTTTGTTTAAATTTACAAGATAATACAAAAGATACAGTTATACATTTAAAAATCAGAAGTTAGTATTAATTCCGGTTATACCAGAACAGATGCGAACTTAATATCATATTCGACTTAAGCATGCACTTATGACTTTTTTGATACTCTACTGCAGGGTTCTAGAATCTTTCGTGCTACCCGCGTAGTTTCGTCAAAAAACCTTTCTTCATGCCGCTGGCGTGATGTTACATACAAAAAAACCTTAACTTCTCGTTGAGGTGGTCGATATTACCAGGTTAATATATCAGTTTTTAGTGATTCTCAGTTATGAAATGGAGTAACTACTCGTATATCAAATTATGACTAACTAGGAAATAATTTACTAACATGAGCAAAACATTGAAAATATTTCAGGCTTTTGCTTCGCAGGCCAATATTGCCGAATATTGTATTCCGATTGGTTACTTCTATTGGTTTCACTAATCGCTAAACAGATTAGTGAATTTGTGACGTGGTAAAATAGAACCTACCATAACCCCAATAGATCGCAGGTACTCATCGGAAGGGTAGCGACTACCACCACGCGAACTGGCACACGGAATGTAGGTAGGATACATCCCGGAGCTTCACCATCCCAGCTCTAATGCTCTTCGCTGGAACAGATTCAGGATTTCGGGGATTGAGGAATATACCACCTTCTGACTTAAGGGTTAACATGGCGCATTGGTTTTATAGCTAAAAAACCCTCTTCTTGATCTTCGCTCCCCTGCCGCCACTTATTGGATACTCAAATGGTTCGACCCCTTGAAAACGTTGCCGACCTTTGCTCGAGTAGAGTAAACACAAAAATTAAGAATATATCTGTATTATCTTATGTTTTATATTCCTGGCTTATTTAATGTGTTGCTTTGTTTGATTGGGTGAGATCCAGGCCGTTCTCTATGCATAGAAGCTCTTGTCTTATTGTACACCCTAACTATGAATGTTACCTATCTGCAGTAGTTCCAATAGCTACGGAATTATTTTAGGTGTCTGAATTCAAAACGAAGTTTTTTCCAAATTCTCTTGATTAGAAATTAAAGCTGCTATAATTCTTTGCAAAGTTCGACAGTAATCCGATTGAGATAAACTTTAGACTAAATGAAAGTTTTTCAGTTTGCTACAAATGCCTTATTCGAGGATTTTTGATAAATTTCATCTATAGTCTAAATTAGGGTTTTTGGTTTAACTCATCGCCGCACATCTGCTATGAAATTTTTAAGTGGTTAGTCGTTGTAGGTTACAATGCTTGATACCTTGTATGCACGTAAGTCTTATTATAAAGTTTATTAAAAACTATACTAATGGAGTAATATAGATGCAATACCGTAAGGAACGTTTCAAAGTAATATTTAGCTATTGTTATACACAATTCTTTGTTGATATTGAATGTTGTCATTTGTTAGATATTGAACAAAGACTCTAATTAGAAATAGCTACAAACCTTAACGCAGCTTGTACAATTGCGATAATACCATTTTGAAAGAATTTGTGTAGAATCCCTCCAGGTCTATCATGGAATTCAAACACTCAATTTAACCAAATGGGGAAGGATAAGAAACTTAAGCTTCGTATCTCTACAGATTTTATATTATGCACTCAGAAATCTATGTTTTCTGTTTTAGGATAAAAAGCATTTGTAGCAACAGAACAATACTTTAATAATTATTAAACAATTGTAATAAGTGGTATAAACTGTAGTCTAATTAGAGACAAACATCCTATTTTCCACTGCTAAACTTTATCGAAAAGTTTGTCGATCACACGCTCTATAAACAAAAGTACAAATAAGTAAATAAAAGTGCAATGCTATTAGCCTTATGCTACAGTTCAATAAACACCAATAAAGAGAAAATAGTTGTCGAAGCGATTTTGAGCCTCAGAAATCCTTCTATCATTCTAGAATGGAACAGTAAAGTCGGTTGCTATAGCAGCGTATCCTCAAGACCGCCAGCGTGGTCGAATTTTGATGCGTCTTCACAAGCGCTTCAATTTCGATTACGTTTGTTTGGCAGTCGGAGTTGCGTTTGCTGGAAAATCAACAGATTGAGTTGTGTGTTGTTGTTGTTGTAAAGTATTTTTTATTTGACATTACATTCTGTATAAAAATATAGAACACTTTTCAACATGTTTGCCAAACGTTCCTGAGCTTCAAACCTGTTTTCAGAGGCTCGCCCGCTCGCATAGCAATTTATAGAACAATAATTGCAACATTATTAATTTCAATAATTGTCAGCTTAACTTGTAGCGCACTGTTAACTTTTAAAATAAGTAAAATCAAACATCAAGCTGTCATAACGTTTCTTACAAAACAAAGAGAATCTCCAAAACTGATTCTTAAAGAAATGTTAGCTGCGCACGGGAATGATTGTCTTTACAGGTTAACTATTTGCATATGCTTGAAACTATTTAAACGAGGGGTAGTCGCCCTAATGAAGCGAATCAGATGTTGTTGAAACCACGAAGTGTTTGGAAGTAGTAGTAGTAGTAATACAGGATTGAAAAATATGGCAATTAGCAGCTTTACCGAGAGTTCCCAAAAATTAGGTTTACAGAATTCTACATGAGTCCTGCGTATGCTGTCGCCATTCCAGGTGTGAGTTCAGGTAGAGGCGAGCAACCAATTTTTAGCTTGTTGCAGAGACGAACCAGAATTAATTATTCACCGACTTGTCACTGGAGATGAAACCTGGGTTTATAATTATGATCCAGAATCGAAACAAGAAACAATGCAGTGGCATGTCAAAGGATCCAGCCCTCCGAAAAAGTTTTAAATTACCCTTTATGCAGAAAAAAATAAGGGAAATAATTGTTTGGAACTGTCTAGGGATTTTGCTGATTTATTATTTACAGAAGGGTAGTACAGCAACAGGAGAGTATTATGCAAGTTTATTGTATCTCCTCTCAGAGATTACATTAAAGTGAAAGGACGCGGAAAACTGGCGCCAGACGTTTTGTTGCTGCACGACAGTACATCAGTGCAGTTATGCCTCTTGCAAGTGCTGCTGATTGCAGCTTCGAAGGAATTAAACACACGAGTTATTATAGTCCAGATATGGCACTCAGTGATTATTTCCTGTTTATGATCCTTAAAAATGATTAGGGGAATAACATTGAGGGACAATGACCAACGTATGGCAGCTGTTGAGGACCATTTTGAGGAGGAAGTAAATTAATATTTTACCTACGAATTAAAGCAAGGCAACGATAGTGTAAAATAAATTTTTGTTGTTACTCTAATCTTTTGTTCGTATATCCGCGAATACTAAAACAGTCCTTCGTATGCCTTAGCCGCTTTAAAAATGCTTCATCCGTTTCTGAATACACGCGAGAGGCCACTACTGTAATTAACATTGGACGTCCATTGTTGACTTGGCAAAGAACTTATCTTCCGAGGTATTCCTCGGCGAAAATTACTTTAGATAGTTAAAGTTTTATCAGTTCCTATTGTTCCAATTTAGTTGCCGAAATATGTATTTAGGTGTTCTAGATATCGATGTGGTAAGAGATGTTTTAAAGCTTTGTATACTTGAACCGCAGTTTTCATTCAGTCCTAATACGAAGAAAACTTGCACGACACTGTGTTAGCTTGTTAAAGCAATAAAATCTTTTATTATTATGATTTTCCCAATTTAAGCTTTTATGATCAAGAGTATGTCTTGCAGCCTAATTGATAAATAATAAATTTATTTTAAATTTGGAATAAAAGCATTATAGAAAACGTAACAAATAATATTGCTTTTAAGAAACTGAGGTCGTGCTTCCAATATGCTGAACAAAATTTATAAATTCCAGTTTTCTTATGTAGATTGGTGGAGGCTACTAGGAACATATGGACATGCACGACAGTCATGCCTTTACACTATGCACATTGTTTTTTAAAAAGTAATAGCACATTTACTAAACATGATGCAATTTAAATTGTTTAATGGTTTTTGAATAACGGGGCATTAAACTCAAAATTGCCAAAACATCTTAAAATTCCCTAGAATCGAGGTTGGCTAATAACTTTGCAGGTTTTTCAAGCGTAAAGTATAAAACGAAAGCAATAAATAATATTGACATAATGTAATTTCGGATCTATGCCATTTTTACAATAGGTGTATTGTTTGTAAACAGGGTTAATGGTTAGGAGATATTAAATAACTTCAAGGTTAACCCCATTGTCTTAAGGGCTTTGATATAAATAGGCCGTAAATTCGGCTTTCTTTAGGTTTGAACTTAATGAGCTCCCTATAAAGTATTTATTTCGTATTAGTGCCATGTATAGCCATAGCTATAAACAATTTTAGATTAGCCATTGTGGAAATAATGATCTCAATGAAATGTTTCTAGCTTTTGCTTGCAATTCTAAATTTTTTAATAAACTCATATCTCAAAGATTTTACAGGAACCTGTAATTTTTAAATTTAATTGAAATTGAACATACAGCTTCAGAGGTCTCAAGGATCACACATATACATATATTTATGATTGAACATATCCCAGAAAATATTTTGGGTTCATATAGGTTAAGAATTAATATTTTCGTTAAAATATTATTTTTTACTAAATATATCTCCTTGTCCTATTCCTATATTCTGGAAATGTAGAAATTCAAGGTATGTCTTTACAAAGGGATACTTTCGAATGCACGAAGCAGTGTAATAATTTGAAGGAATCTCTATTAAAAAACTATTTATTCCAGTTATGAAATCGTATTCTTCATTTCTTTAGTTAGGATACTATTAAACAAAGCGTGAAAGGTAGCCCACGGGTTCAGCTAGTCTGAATTAAATTCTAAATAAACTGGTGTACCAATAACAAAAAAAAAGGCAGATTTGGTTTCTTTGCATAGGACTGCCCTAAATGGCTGAGAGCTAAAGATATTTCGAATACTGAAAAATATTTATCAACTTAACACTGCGCCGAAGTGTCCTTGACGATTGCTAGCAATAGATTTCTCAAATTCACTGCGGATTTGACAGCTAAAACGGTGGTTTCAAAACTTACTTTCAAAATTTGACTTAAACGCTCGATTTGTGTACCGAAACATCTGCCTTCATTTGCATGTATTTGCATGAATTCAAATACAAATTTGCTTGTTCGGAGCTGTTCAGTTATTGGAAGCGTACTTTATATTTAATTGCACTAAGACAATCGGACAGGATAATCTGAATTGCAGGCAATTTCAGCTTTGTTACGTCCGAAAACCAGAAGATACTGACTCAAGCAAATTTTGTATGGAATATAACCACTTCTCGCTCCTGAACTCGGGCCCCAAACGCTCGTAAGCTCAGATCACAGCTTTAACATGCAAATTAGTGCTTGCTCTCAAGCCCTCCTTGTATCGTTAGATCTTTCTGACATTATTGACTCGCAGATTGTATTGCAGGCATATGAAAGCAGGCTGGGATGATTTGCTTCTAATTTAAACTTCCAACAAGTTTTGTAGGACTCGTGCCACCATAAAACACATAAATTAGCAGCTTGTAGGTCATGGATACATAGAGCTCTAACAGTTTCTCTAAGTAACAGTGATTACACCAAAGGGATGTCGAATATTAAACAAATTGGGCACAGTAATGGATACAACACAAAATTGATTGACACACTAATCAAAAAAGAAGAATATAAATTAGCAATTCAAAGAATATATTCAAAAGACCACTCTGCAAATGTTATATATATATATTTCAATTCCTTATTTCGGTGATATATCGGAGAAAATTGTTAAAATTATAATCAAAACAAGTACATTTAAAGTAATTTATAAAACAAGAAGAAACACTTTCAACACTTAATTCAAGGCAAAAGATAGAACTAACGATTTGTTAAAATCAGGTATTTGCAAATTAAACTGTTCACATTGTAATTATGTATATTTAGATCAAACAATAGAAATTTTGATACTAGATACAAATACAAACATCCAGAAAAATCAAACTAGGCTAAACACTTATTAGAACACAATCATGCATTGACATCAAATAATATAATAACATTTTTACACTTCTGTGATGATTAACGTAAATTGGATATACTCGAGGCCTTTCAAATTCACAAACACATCTTTAATGAATGAGCAAATTGAGCTCATAAATTCCCCGCTATTGGAAGTTTTAGAATAGAAGACCTGAGCCAAGTCCGAAATCAGGATCCAGTGTGCTGTTTCCCTAACTACAAATGTTTACAATAATAAATGCTTTTGCAAATGTCATGTAAAATGTCGAAATAAGTATAAAGCACAAAAAGTAAATAAATTCTGTTGAAATTGTGACTATTATTATTATTAAAATATAAATATGAATTTTAACGAAATAATGCAAGCAACAGTTAACAAATTACAATGTTTCTTTAAACATGAAACATGAAATTACAGTTATAATGTTACAGATAAAGCATTTTATAACGACAGAACGTTGCAGGGTCGGAGTTTTTATTCACATGAGCACAAAAGCTATGTGTTTTATTATTTTATTTAAACTACTTTGAACTTGAATTTCTCGAACTAAAAGGTAGTGGTTTGCATAATTTCGTTCCACAAAGTTGACTTTAAATTAATTAAAATATTCTCAAGCGCTTGCAGTCAAAATTAACAGAATTAAATTTACTGCATTCCTTTGAGTAAAGCATTCAGTGTTTCACCAGCATCGCATTCTTGTTTAAATTAGCAAAACTTTTAGCGCAAATGGTATAACTTCATTCAATTTGATTTCATTGATTTCTCTATGTGGTTCACAATTCAATACTTGCGTATCACTTCCACCATTTTCTCGCTTGTGTGACTTTAGGTGTCACAAATTTTCAATTTTCAAACAGTTATCTTAGATTTATTGTTTGCCTATTCTGGTTATCCTAATAAATTCAGGGTATAAATTTCAGGCCTTCATGATTAATAAGATAGCTGTAAGATTTAGGTCCCTAAGAGATGATTACGAAGTAACATTTGTGGGGAAATGCTTTGAAATAAAAGCCCTTTGAAGTAAGTATGTTTATTTGGTTTTGTGCTTGCTTTATATAACAAAGTTACAGTAAAATTTCCTGTTGGTTTAGTTTGTGTAAAATTAAATGCAAATAGTAACTTATTACGATTCCATTAACTTAGATATTTATTTAATGCGTTATTATAATTCCCGATTTACTAACGCAGTTAGTCAGGAAAACGAATCTATATGCACGGCGTTTCTGAAGGGTTTAATCAAACTGTAACATCATGTTTTACTTACCACAACGATAAAAAAGGTTCGGCTTAATTAAATACGGACATTTATGCAGAGTTGCAGCTCCTGGTAAAACGAAAATTCAAACTGATTTTTCTTGAAACTCGGTTTGTTGTTGTATTTCGTATATTAGTTGCAGCTCGCTATTGCGTTGCGAAGGAAGAGAAATTACATAATATCTCGGTAATATTTTATAAATTTAAATATTTAATATATTTATCCCAATGTTTGTTAAAAAATTGTGGTCATTAGACTGGGTTTTTCTTTTTCTTTTGCATACCCAGGTTGGTTTCTTAGATTGCACCCTTTGAGGTTGTTTTAAGCACATAATTTCACTTTAATCTATCATTTACTCTATTTAGAATTGAAATTCTTCTAGCATTGACAAAGTTTGAGGAGTGCAATAAAGAGTTGCACCATCTTGTTGGAAATAACATTCCTGGAGCAAGTCATTGTGTAGTTCCTTCTAAAATACTAATAAAATTTCTTCCTGATACTTTTAATTAATGTTACCTTATAATAAAAGTATGTTAATACACACTTGATCCTGAACAAGGCAATGTATTATTTACAAAATGTGTAGGCTCAATTATTCTCCTTGTACTAGTTGTTATCTAGACATCTACCTTTTGAGGCTGTAAAGGAATTTGAATGAACATATGACGATTTCGATATTTCAAATTTTCACGTTCTAGGATTTAGGAAATCATGCTTTATGAAACCATACTTAGTACGTAAATAAACTTAATCGTAAAGTATTATTATTATGTAGAGTGTTTAATCTTATATAGAAGGAGTTCACCTGGCTCTAACGTTGAACTACATTCAGTCGATAAGAGCTAAGGTGGAAATCTTTCTGTAAGACAGCATGACACGTTTCCACAGATACCTGCTCTAAGAAATTGAAGTACTTGGTTCATGTTCCACTATTTCCCTAGCTCTTTGTGCCGTTTCTTATGTTCATCTACTGCCGCTTTTTTGTCTTACTCTTTCTATTTCACGAACCCGTCTGACATATCAGTCTACAATATTATACAGGGTAGCCCACGACGTGAAGAAAAATTCTAATAAAGTTATGCCCTAAAGTATACCGTTTTCAAAACACAAAATGTTAAATTATTATTTATTAAATAATTACAATTACAGAAAAACCAATATTTATATTTATTTTACTTTAAATTCACTAAAAATGGCCACCGTTGCTCTCCAGATGCATTCTGGCTCTTCTGAGAGAGATCTGGTTGCCCTACGTAACATATCATTGTTATTCCGAATTAGTTCTGCTGTCTCAAAAGTTCGTCTTCTAAGATCTTTAACAGTCTCTGATGGTATTTGGTAAACCGTATCTTTCGTATGACCCACAAATAATAATCTAAACAAGTTATGTCCAGAGATCTTGGGGCCAGGGGTGCTGTTTTCCGCCACCAATTACGCGTCCTTCAAACCGATTCAAAAATTGTCTTAAACGTTACGCAAAATGCACAGGGGCACCATCGTGCTGATATATATATATATTGCCATGTTATTTACCCTAAAATTATTATAATTATTCTAAACTATACTTATACTATGTTCATTTTACTTCGTAACACTTATAGGATGTGATTTTTGCTTCGTAATGATTAACGTATATGTAAAAGGATACTATTTTTGATGGAGAAGTCCATATTTGACCTAAAAGTGAATGTAATTAGCTTGATTATCATGTTAAGATTGTTATTTGAAAAGTTATAATGATTGAAAATGGCAAATGTATACCGGATTGGATTGTGAGGTAGCTACGATCTTCGGAAAGTGCTACGTAGTGCCTTATTTGGATTTGAGGTGAAGTGTGGGTGGATATTCCTTAGGTAATAGTATTGAGACGTCTATATGCGGTGTAGACGATGTTTTGGGTTGTCCTGGGTAAAGTTGGAAGCCCTAGAATGTAAATTTTTATAATTTTGTAGTTTTGACATCTGATTTATTTGTATTTACAAGATTTATTTGTATTGAAGGAGTTGTGATGATTTGATTTAATTTTGTATTATGTAAAGGAAGGATGGAAGCAGTTTTGTTGTTTAGAGTAACTTTGTTTATTACTTATTTATAAAATTATAAAGATCTGGTATTTTTGAGGTTAATTTTGTTCTCACTTAATTATTCTATGTATTATAGTTGTGCAGGGTGTATTTGTATTTCTGTACTTTTGTTCGTGATTAATGTTGATGTTGAGATGGTTGTTTTTGGGGTTTAATTGAATTTTGTCTAAAATTTATAATTTTTACACGTGTTTATTTTTT
>JABXWE010038044.1:0-16356 GCA_014611495.1 Limonius californicus
GTGCGCTAAATGCCGATAATAAATATATCGTTGCTATGGAAATGTTAATCATGTTTGGTACTATTACGATGTATTATGATTACTTTGAAAATAAAATGTTCTAAATTTACTTCTTTCAAAGTTGGAAGTGGTACAATGAAATATCTTTAAAAAACCAAGATCTAATCGTACATGACCCAGACCATGTTTTATTTATTTATTAATAATTAAATAAAATAACAACAAATGCAGAAAAGTGGGGGCGAATCTCAACCGTTTGTATATATGTATTTATAAATTATTTCAGTCATAAAAGTACCTAGAAATACGGTCATACGTCTTTGCGGGAACTAAAATGAAAAAATTTTCTAATTGTATTAACATTGTGCGTTATACAACCCGTAATACATCCTGGCGCTATTCCCCGATACAATACTTAAATACACAAAAATTTCGCTATCAAATACAACAACCTAATATATAGATCTCTATGTATTTCAATTTTGCTATCGTCCAATTATTTATAGCTTGTCTGTGCAATGCAATTTTTTAACAACTCAAATACATAGAATAAACCTGCTTTGTAGGAGTGATAACAGAATCGGAGTATGAATTTTATATCGCACAGAGAAAAACCACGAAGTTCATTGCAACTATTTATGTACCTACCTATGTAGGTATCTGCTGGACACAATCACGAACATCGGTATCTACCTCCTGCTTAGGTGAATAAATTGCTAGATAAAAGAAAACTACCTCAAATCTGCAAAAGATAGACGATCAAAGTACATGGGTATTGTATTCCACAATACGTCCACACATGTGGTAAGGAATTATGATCCGAACAAGTTTGTTGCAATCTGTTCTAAAATAACTCGGGAATAAGGCCAAAATCGTATTCAAGTGCTGGCAGTAGCTAAAAGTAGGCAGCAGTGTTGAATATAAAAGGTTAGGTGGTGCTTTCACTAAAATTTGCGAATAAAAAGATTGTGTAATAAGATAGTTTATTCAAGTGCCAAGAGAAAAATGTCTGAAAGTAAAGGTTCTTTAATAGCAAAATCTGTGCAAAAACACGCCGGAAGAGCAAAAGAAAAGGTTAGTTACCTCTTCTACAGCATTATTTATGGTATCGATAATGCATTGTTACGGATTCGTAGAAAGACTGACAACTACTCCTATTAAACCCCGATGTATAACTAAGCTTGAAAGATAATGTGTCGTAATCAATGTAATATAAATTCAATCCCGCACCATCTACAGGGGGTGTCGATAACCAAGGTTTGCAATAATTTTGATCCAGTTCTACTTATATTTAGGCCAACTATAAACCATTTACAAGATGTAAATATAGATCCGGCCTGTTTCGCGCTAGATATTTTAGAACAGATGTTGCATTGTATTCCATAATAGTAGAAATTTTACCACCTTTGCTTAAGGTGTTCCCGTATCTTGATTGAGGTGTGTGCGTGTACGCGTAGGTTCGTCGAGAATGTAGTACACGTGCTTTAGTGCGCATGTGTAGTCATTCCGATCCCACAAAATTTCTTTTTGAACTTCGGGGTTTCAATTTCTGCACGGTTCGTTGAAAAATAATTCGCAGATTCTTCATTGGAGTCTGTTTTTATTGAGGAGGTAGGCGGTTAATCGCGTTTTCTAATGATTTAACTTTCAATATTATCGGATGTGAATATGGATGTTACGACTTTGTTAAGGAATTCCGTAGGTTTTTTTAGGTTATTTTGTAATTGAGAAGCCTTGACAGTATTTCCATGTATTTTTTTCCAGTACCATTCAAATTTTAATTTAATTAGTACGAAGGGATATTAAATAATCCTGTTTAAATTTCTTCGAAATAGAATCCACTCTTGACCATTGTTATTTTAATAGCGCAGCGAGCTAAGTTTGGGGAGTCTGCATTCCAATAAATTCACCCGGAAGTACAAAAATGTGCTAATAGCACAAGGTAAAGGCTTGGATTTCGCTTTACACATTGAAAAAACTTACTTTTTAAAGCATATGTTTTTTATCTTTATATTAACGGTGATGTACTTACCTCTTTAACATGGCTTCTACCTAGAGTTTCGCTCAGGACATTACAAAATAATTACATGTCATTCCCTAGTAGAATAAAAAGACTTGCTGGAATTGCAGTGTTTTTCTTAAAATAGTATAGTCAGTTTAAAGCAAGAATTTATTGCCTTGCACTCTAAAAGCGGTACAGAATTACTTTGGAGAGAGGCAAAACGAAAAGGGAAATAGAAAAATACCGACAGGGTTAGAGAGATAAGTGAAAAGTAGGGGACTAAAACTCATTGGTAAGCAGAGGGTATAATGAAAAGCAGACAGAAGACAATGGAATGGTAGATGCAGGACGAGAGTATGGTAGAGAGGTAAAAAGGCCAGAGGGGCTAATGTTAAAGAGAGAGTTTAAAAATGATATAAGAAAATGTGAAGTGTTTAGTGAGATACATGGAGAGAGACTTGAAGCGATGTGTAGCGGGAAATAAGAGAAGAGTGCTGATTGTGGAGGCTGGGTATAAGGACGATTGCATAAAATTAGAGAGAGAACGGTGTGGGGTGTGAAGTAAGGATGGAAGGAAAAGAGTGCGGAGAGTAGAATGGAAATGAGAAGAATAGAAAAAGAGTAAGAGAGGTAGGCGGGTTAGGCGGGAGTAGAGGAAGAACAAGAGACGATCAGTGAAGGATAGAGGAAGAGTGCGAACGATAGCATGGGCATGAAAAAGTCGTCAAGAGGGAGTGAGAGAATAGTAGAGGGAAATAAAAGAATGTTCGATATAGAACTAGAGAAAGTTAGAGGGCGGGTAACATAAGGCTGCAGTAAGAATCGTACTGGGATAATGAGAGAAGGATAGAACAGGCGCGGACTGGCTATATTATTTCAGGGGCGCTAATATTTGTAGGGGCCTGTCCAGGCCTGGTAAAAGTTAAAAAAATATAATTTGTTGGGATTGGGGGGCCCGGGCTTGCCTGAACTCCGGGGGCCCGGGACGCTCCAGCGCCCCTGGCCAGTCCGCGCCTGGGATAGAAGGATAAGAGGGTGGTTGAGGAAGTGTTGGGAAATAAAAGAATGTTAGATGGAGAATGAGCAAAAGGTAGACGGGGGTAAGACGATGGTAGAGAGAGAACGAGAGCAGGAATTAGAGATAGTGAAAGAAGGATAGAGAGAGCGGGTAGATTGTTGCGGAGATACGATAAGGGTGGAAAGAAATGAGACAATGTTCAATGGACGATTAGAGAAGGATATGAAGAGAACGAGAGAATGCTATGAGAATGATAGGATAGGATAGATTAAGAGTGCGAAGCGTGGAATAGAAACGATAAATGTAAAAGACAGCCAAGGGTGCGCGAGAAGGGTAGAAGACGCTTAAGGGTGTAAGAGAAGGATAGAAGACGGTTAAGGATGTGAGCAGAGGGTAGCTGGCGGTTAAGGATGCGAGGGAAAGGTAGAATGAGAAAGTAAGAATGCCTAAAGAAGGATGAGAACGAAAGGGTCGGTGGTGCAGGAGAGGGAAGGATAGAGATGGTTCTGATGAAATAGCGAGAAGGATGGAGAATAATTGAGAAGAGGCGAGAGAGAAAGTTACAGGAAGTAAGGCAAGAAGGGAATGAGAAGATGAGACGGCGACCAACAACAAAAATTGCCGAAATAAAAAGTTTATAAGTTTAGATGCGAACGTATTTGGGTCAACCAGGAGCTCTTAAACCTTATGTAATTTGAAAGTAACGTCAGATTCCCGCTTTTACCAATGTCTTTGGTTGATTCTGCTTTTAAATTCATCAAATAGTATCTCTATTATAAATAATATAAATGAAGGATTCTACAAGTTAGCTGTTGTAGTTTGAAATAAGTTTTTTTATTTTGCGCATAAACGCCACTTCTAAGCAGCATTGCTGTAGTATGTATATGTACGGTGAATGAATTTTATTACGAACGAAATAATAAGGTTACATCAAATTTAAATTAATCTCCTTCAAAGTACTCTCATTGGCTAGCGATGCACGTATTCCAACCGTGATTCCATGTTTGGAAGCATTTCTGGAAGGCTTCTTTCGGAACGGTCTTCAGCTGCTCTGTCGTTGCCCTCTCAATGTCGGGAATGCTGTCAAAACGTTTTCCTTTTAGCACGGTTTTTATTTTTGGGAAGAGCCAGAAGTCGCATGGTGCTAAATCCGGAGAATAAGGCGGATGTGGACAGACAGGAACCTTTTTTCGACCAAAAACTCGCGGATCAGAAGGAACAAATTTCTCATTCGCTCGTCTCATTTGCAAATCATCGGTTAAAATGCTTTGCACGGATCCGTATGAGATGTTCAGTTCTTCGGTAAGCTCTCGAATAGTCAATCGCCAGTTTGAACGAACCATTTTTGCCACTTTTTGAACGTTTTCGTCTGTTTTTGAGGTCGAAGGACGTTCTGACCGTTTCTCGCCTTCAACCGACTCATTTCCGCTTTTAAATCGCTCATACCACTTGTAAACAGTCTTCAGAGTGACCACATTATCGCCATACACTGATTTTAACATTTCACGAGCTTCTTTGGCACTTTTTTGCAACTTAAAACAAAACTTAAATGTTCACGCGTTGTTCAAAATCAATGATGCGCGACAGACACGGTAAACACTCTTTCGGCTCTGGAAGCCGCTTGACAAGTCACAACTTGTTCAAACTTGACACTGACTATTTCAAAGGCTCAGGCTGTTGGACTTATTACTTCAAATGGATGTAGCGTCAGCAGATGGTGCTATAAAAATTCGTTCACCGTATTTTTTTGATCAAACCTCGTATAAAATGTGATTAGTAGTGGAAGATCAGCTTTTTGAGGATCTAACATTAACACAATTAATACAGCAATTTGCTAAATAAATATTAATAGAAGATGGGGGGGATGAATATGTGTTACAGTTTACACTACCTGATGTGTCGATGGTGGATAACGAATAATATTAACATTTTCTTAACCTTCCCATTTGTAAGCAGTAAGTGGAAAATACATTTAGTTGATATAATTCCAAATTATAAATATATATCAATTATCAATTACATCTTAAAATAGGCTTGCTTGATTGTATTCTATTTTATCTCATAGTAACTCATTTTAGGGTTTATGTTTGCCCGAAAAAGAAATGTCCATGTGGTTTTGCTCAAACATAACGATACTTTAATTGTATCATCACTATTTTCAGTTGCTAACGTACTCGAATATAGTAAATTTCAAACAAATATTGATAGATGTAATTATAACATCAGGCTCGGTATTACCAAGGATTTGGCATTTTTGCAGATTCACCTTTTAATGGCATGTTTATGAAAATGCCGACAATATTAATTTATAAATTAGATAAGAACAATATTAAATAAATTAACATACACTTTATTAGGCTAATATTAATTACTAAGATATTTGCACCGTAATATTTGAGACTCAACAACTGATGTGTATTTTGTGATAAACTAAAAGTAAATGTATATTCTCTGATAAATATATTTGTGCATGTGCGTATAGTACAACCTATTATTGTATTATAATTTGTATGCATTACGTAATTAAGTATATAACTTTTTTATGAAGTCATACCTTTTAACAAGTTAATTAAATTAGTCTTGTGCGTATAAAAACGTACTGTTATTATCATTATACAAGTAGTCATCCACTTAAGACGCTTTGCACGTATGACCGTGCAACATTTGCGAATTAAGGCCGTATAGATTGTTTCATTGTTTGGCTAAGTTTTATATATATTTTTTCTGAAACTTGATGTACTATCAATTCAACTTAATGCTAAAATGTCAGATCGGAACTCTTGTGATAAGAGTATTTAAAATTGATTTCCAAATAAGCAAATGGGTTTAAATTTCAACGACTACATACTGTTTAGGACACCTTAGGAATGTACCGAAGCAGTCTCATGGGCAGTCTATTTGTGATATACATATACCTGAAATTATCCTCAAAAAAATTAAAAGTAAAGAATGTGCATGGTATACAAAAAATATCTGTTGCACAAGCGCTCATATAAGAGATCATATAACTCCGGTGTAGTCTACGACCGCCTTAGGGTACCCATCATCTGGTACATGATGACTTATTAGTAACACTGTTCAATGTTATGAATATGTATATGCAGAGGAATAGGTTTAACGTTTGAAGCAAAATTTTAGCATATTTACAAAACGTATGGATTTTTTAAAATAAAGCATGCCGTTTCAATTTGAACTGTGTATCACAAAAACAAAGTGCTAATATGAAAAATAAGGGGACGAAGAAAACAATCAGTTATGTGGGACAAATAATAACAATTTGGAACAAAAGTTGGAACTGGAACATAATATTAATAGTGTTGAAAGGGGATAGGTAATTTCAACATACATAAAATTATGCAAGATGTCTAATGCTTCAAAAGACCTGTGCTACGAATTCGAGAGTAGAAAGATCCACTTTGACGGTAATTGGTACATCGACAACAACCTTTTCGTTCCACTGGTGGACAGCGGCCTCTTCCCTGCCACGTGTTTTTCCTCAGCACTAGTAGAAACACCTACAGTTTAACTTGGAATCCGAATGACAGAACTTCCAGAAAAAGTTTTTGATATTAAGATCACACCGTTACCGGCTGGATTGGGAAATTGTATATTATATATACACAAGATTTTTATACGTTGCGTTATAATGGTCGGGTATCGAACCCAAGCTATAATTTACTTTTTGCAAAAAGCGTGTTAAGGGAAATTTTAAACTACACAAGAAATTGCCGTAGATACCATAACACAACTTGAAGCAAGTTGCCTTGTAATACTTTCACGTATTTAGTATGCAATATATCAATTTAGGTTGTAAGATATTTTCTACCGAAATCGTAGAGGGCTGAAAAAATCCGTGCCACATTTTGTTTGTAACTGTAAACAGCTTTTGAACAATTGCTGTTAATATGGTTTACGAATTCACATTTTAAAGTGCTGTAATTCTTCAGAGATCGCCATAATTTGGACCCACAAAGTATCCAAGAAACAGATCAGAAACCCAGGTAGCCAAATTTATATAAAGTGGAAGTGAAACAAACCTGCTGAAAGAAGAGTATATATCAAAAGGACACTAAATACGAACCAATAGTTAACTACAAGGCAATAAGAGTGCACCTACATATGATAAGAGAATAGGCAGTGCTAGGCTAACACGGTATAGGCCACTAACTATAACGGAAAAGAGAAATGGGAGGCTCATAAATGAGATGGAGCAGAATGACCTTAGAAAGACAAGGGATTAAACGTTCTTCATTAACCAATATTGGATCTAAATTAAAGATTATGAATTTAAATTATTTTCGAATGAATTGCATTTTTAATGGTCGTGGGCAAGAGGTTAGTGCGATATACTTCTACACTGAAGGTCTGCAGTTCAATTTCCTGTAGCGGAACATCGAACTGCCGTGTAAATCTTCTCTGGAGTAGAAGTATTTACACTTCCCGTGATTCCAAGCCCACGTTAAACTGTAGGTCCTCTCGCAACACAGGAATATGAGAGAAAGTTGCTACGTCTCGTAAGAGATAAAGCACCCAAAGAAGAAGAATGGTGAAGAGGGCTGAGCAAGCAGTTATGCACTGGATAATATTAAAGCCTTGCCGACTATTGTTTTAGAAATTAGACATTTACGAAAAGAAGTGTTTGATAGATACTACGTGATATAATACTAATGCGCAATGTTAATTTTCCTAAAAATGAAAACGTTTGCTATTTGGTGGCGGCTGAGGTATGGTACGGTCATGTAAAATAGCCAATAAGATGGAAACAAGGTGGACAACAAAATCGTCGAATTATATAGATGGTTTTTGCTTTACGGCTGAAATAAATTTCAGTACTAACTGCAGTTGTAAATGGTAAATATTATTTGAAGAAGAACATGATGATCCTTAAATGTATAATCTTACGCCTACTATCAGCGGAAGAGCATTGCGAGTGCTTGACCGATTTCAATTATAGTTAAAAACTGTTCGTTAATACTCCCACAATTTTATTTGTTGATACGGCGATGTTAGATATTGTAAGCAAGAAGGACTTTTACATATTTTGGTATAAATGCACTTGAACAAGCAACGACGTTTTATAAAATCACCAAAATATTTTTAATTCAATTTTTTTCACGAAATTTATATTATAAGTATAAAAGCGCACTCTCCTGTTTCGATTATTTACATATATTCGTTAAGACAAACAATTTCGGAGATTCAGTAGCGGTTTTCGACTTTATCATATCTATTCAGGATGTAGTGGTCAATAATTAGTTGGTTTTCCTTCACCACTTTTTGTCAATAGATTCATAGCACAATTTTTGGTCTTGTAAGAACAAGAATCGTTCAGCTTTATATATAAGTAAGATAGTTTCATAAAATAATTAATTTCCAATAGAAGACAGGTAGCCCAGTTGAAAAACAAATTTTAGAACATGGCGGACTTCCCGTTTTACTCACAACAAACAGTTCTAAAAAAAGGCTGTCCCACATGGTTCAATACCCCTGTGCATGTTTTGTCATATGTACTACTTTTATATTGTATTTTTTTCTTAGTGCAGTGACATGAATTAAATTTAACTTAAACTGTATTGCTTTATAAATAAGTTAAATCTTTCTATCACAATATGAAGGTAATGAAATGTGTAAAGGTAGGTTTTAGATTTAATCTGGTTTTCCCTGTTGTTTCTAGATAAATATGTATATATCAATACAATATTATTTTTACCACTACATTATTTATTTAATTTTAGGTGACAATATTGTTTCCTGAAAAACTTGATGAATATTGAAAACAAACGTAGAAGTCAAAATATAAAGATCTAGCCGTTATGTACATTATTTAAGCTATGTATTAATCTAACCAATACTCTTCGAGATATTTCAAATAAATTTTGGTGCAATTTATTTTCGGAATTGTATTGTACTACACTTACCAGACTTGAAGGGTGTAACTGTATATATTCACAGCATAACTTATCAACTAAAAAGGATTATATGGAACCTGACTTGTAATTACAAATAAAGGTAAAATGACGTCCAGAGCGTTTAATCGACCCTACGTTTGTCTCCTAGTTGGAGAAGGATAATATTTATATGTATGTTTGAAAACGATTGTTCTAAGTTACACGTGAAATCAACTAGCTTTTCCATTTGTTGCAGATTTTACAAAATCTGGGCAAGGTCGACAGAACTGCAGATGATATCTTCGACGAGCACCTCCAGAATTTTACAAGACAACAAAATGCAGCAAATAAATTACAAAAAGAATTTAGCAACTACCTACGTTGTGTAAGAGGTAAATAGAAACATTTTCGTGATTTAAGCTATGAATATAGAGGTCGTCTATTTTAACCAGACAGTGTAGGAACCTCGGAAATGATAAAAATTAGAAGGTCGGTTAAATTCGCTTATGCGAGCGAAATACTTAAAGATGATTTTGTTTTAAGTAAAATCATACAGAGTAATTAATTTATTTGTAATAAATTATTGTTCTTAGTAATAAAAATGAAAACGACAACCATAAAATAGATATACATAATTGTAATCTATAAAATAGTATACGTTTATTTTTCTTTTTTAAAGGAAATTACCAGCTAAATTTAATATTATTGAGGAACTTGTTTGTTGCCCTTTCCAAAAATATCAAGTTCGATGTTTATTTTCACGACATTATAATTTATTACATTTCTAAGAATTCTCTTTCCACAGAAATTCGTAGTACTTCCACAAAAAATTGTTCAAAAAGAATATCATATTTATGTAAGCATTTGTTTACTTAAAAAGGGGGTTTATAAGTTAATTGTTATAATTAATTATACGACAAAAGTGGATGAGAATCTTTTACATTTTTTATTATTAATGTGTGCAGCATTGTAAACGCGCAACACAGACATGAAAGATTCTCTACGTCTTTCATGAAATACGGTACTTGAGAAGAGAGAAGCAAAAAATACTTAAAACAATGTAGGAAATAAGTATAGAAATATCAGTAACTGTTTTATTTAAGTGTGTGGCATGTGCTTGTGCTATACCTAAATATTGAGCATTAGATAAAAAAAATGCTTGTTTTCGTACAATGAATAGATAACAAGGTTTTTTTGCTTTGAAATTGTTTGAGGTTTTTGCGACTGCTCGAGTTGTCAAGACTATGAGAGAGTTACACCCAGCATAATCAGGTAAGGCCCGACCCCTTGCTTGAGTGCTGGACGATTATTTGCGCGATATGTTTTAGAGCCATGTGTGCTTACCTAGATTTTGTGTACCTTGGGATGGACAAGGATTTGTTCTTAAGATATCTTTGTCAGGACAAGAATGCTTTCCTCCTTACTTTTTATGTGCCAAGACGAGGATCAGCGCTAGGCCAAGACAGTATTTGACAATCTGCATCCTTACTTACACTGGATTAAGTCGCACTTCTCCAACCGCAAATTTTAAGTTAAACTACTTGACGGAAAATCAAACTTTCTGTAGAAGTCGGCGTGCCCCAAGGTAGCGCGCTCGGCCCTGTTCTGTATCTTATATTCACAGATTACCTTCTAACGCGTACAGGAACAACATTCTTTGGTGATGGTACTGTAATAAGTACACCACTCACTAGTCAATTCACGAAATCTATAACGAAACCTGGGATGGCGTGGAAGGGTGTCCGTCAAAGTAACACGCTGGGCCCTGTTCTGCATCTTATATTCACAGATGACCTTCGAACGCATATAAGAATGACAACAACCTTTGGTGATGGTACAGCAACAACTACATTGCCTCACGAGTCAATAATAGCTTTGCGTTACCTAAGAAAACGTGGATGGCGTAGAAAAATGAAGAATCCATGCCACTGAAAATAAATCTAAGGACATACAGTTCAGTAACAAGCAAGAAATGTGCTCCAGTGTTTTATTAAACAATTAACCATTTCCAGAAACCAATTTAATGGGAGGCCGAGTTTTGCACCGTGATTGATGTCTTATGTAGCGTATGTGGTGAAAGATGCTTCAAGTAAACCACAAACTGAACAAACTTTACTGGCGCTTAGGCAGGACGTTCAGGGTATGGACATACATTAAGCTGCTAATCTACAAAGCGACAGCGAAACCTATTTGGACGTACTAAATACAATTATTGGGCGCGACAAACACTTCAAATTTAGAAATTTTTTAGCGATTTCGTTCAAAAGCAGTTCTAATAATAGCCATGTACATCCGTGGTGCATCCGTAATGTGGTAATTATGCGTGACGTCGATATATCCACAGTTAAAAAAGAAATCGGCGGGAAGAGCACCAAATACTCGAAAAGGATAGAACACCAGTCCAACCAGCTGGCCCTTAATCTCTTGGATAACAGCCAACTAACGCTAAGATTACGTAGAGTAAATCCCCTTGATGTGTCACATAAATTTATTAATAAACGTTGTGTTATTATTTGTTATTGGTCAAAATTATCAGTTAAGTTACTTTAAGTAGTTGTGTAGTTATTTTCGCTAGGTTAATAATTAAACTTTTTAAAATTTGAGTTTAACCCAATCATATGTAAACTGATTTGCACAAGAATAGTTGCATATAAAATATAAAAAAGTTGTTTCAAACTTGCGGAATTCTTAATTTTTTTTAGAGTATTCTAAATTCATATCAGTTAATATTCCAAAAAAGAAAGGAACAGAACTCTTATCGTGTTTCCTTCTGTACTACTGTATACTTTCTGCCTAACCTTATCTCGCAAGGTAATGGCCAACCAGCGAGGTATTCTGCCTAGTAAATCTTCTCTGTAGTAGAAGTGTTTACACTTTCCGTGGTTCGGTACCAACGTTAAGCTGTAGGTCCTCTATGCCGGTGCGGCTTTATACGCGCAACACGGCCATCGGAGCGAAGATCGCTACATATTGTAAGAAAAAGAATATTGTACCTTGTGAAATGTGAATCTGTTTATAATTTGTGCTTGTTGAGTATGAAGAATATTGTGTGTAAAGAGTTTCATGTATTTTTTTTTATTATGTAAACTTCGGCCTAAGCTATCACAAAATAAATTACATATCGGGTATTACATTATTATTTTATGTAATTATAATGACAGTGGCTATAATTCGTTGCTATGAACTAATATAGTTTTCAGTTTGTGGACTTGCAGAAACAATCGGATTTGAAATAGATATTTACAGATCTGCAGTGTAATAAAGTCGCGTCTATTGTTTTTTTTATAGAGCATAACATAGACTTTGTCTAAAGGGCTATATTTTTCGCGAATTGTGTGGTTGCAGAGAAGAAACTCCTAAACAGCCATTGATATGTATTTTATATAGATGGGTTTAATTATAAGTTGACATGTATACATTATGTTTCAATATACTGTGAAAATTCAAATTTGTTCGAATTGTGGAATTCTATGTATGTGCATTCAGTTATTATTAACAGGAATAATAAGCAATGCGGTATGCCTACTAAAAAAAAGTAATGGGATATACACTAAAGTAAAGTAAAGTGAGTCATTGCAAGAACCTAAACCAGAACAACTGTTTATGGACCGTAGTGGGCGATCGCTGCATATGTCCAGTTTTCGCCTACTGTTAGCGGTATTATATCAATGGTTATGCCATACGAAGTCTTTTGTATCGATATACGTACATATATGGAAATGCTACATATTGCTACTTCTACCAAAAAAAAAATATGTACAGATACAGAACTGTAGAGAAATACTTAGTATTGACACTCATGGTTACTTTAAATTGTCGTGGGTTTCTCCAGAAAAAGTTATTGTTATTGTAAAAATTCATGTATACAAAAATAAAAATATTGTTGAATCAGAAGGGCTAGCGACTAGGGTTGCTAGACCTTCTGTAGTTAATAATAGTCGTCTATATGTATTTGATGTACATCTTGTGTCTTCTATGGAAGTAACATAAAACCAAAATTGTCTATATTTCACCCCTTATATGGAAACCCATAAAAACAATATATTTAATTAAATATACCGCGTGGCCATAAATATCTGTTATCACGTTACCTTTGGAATCAACATCGCTTATTTTTTTTTTTGTTTTATTTTAACCAGTTCAGCAATCTAGTACTATGCATGGTTTAGTTGGCTTAGTTTACATTTAACACTATTGACATACCGGGATTACCATAGTGGTTTACCCGTTCACTATTGTCATTCACTATCACTGTCATCAGTTGAAAGAGTATCTTGGGTCAGTTTACGTTTTAAGCGCTGGTGTATATGCTTTGTTCCTAGGTCGTAATGAGTTGCTCCCGCACAGTTGTTTATATTTTTGAAAAATGTTCTTGTCGTTTTTCTGATGAACTGCTCGATGGTTGGAATGTTTAGTTCGGTGTGTAGTTGCTGATTTCTTACGTACCATGGTGAGTTCGTGGCTATTCGTAATATTTTATTTTGCAAGACCTGGATCTTCCTGAGGTGTGTCGATAAAGCTGAGCCCCATATGCTGCATGCATACATTGCAACTGGTCAAATGATTGCTTTATAGATGCGCATAGTGCATTCTATTTGCAGTGCGCTTTTCCTATTTATTAATGGGTAAAGCAAAGCAAGTCTAGCATAGCTTGCGTTTAATTTACGATTTATATGAAATCCCCAAGTTAATTGTCGATCTAGGTAAACTCCTAGGTATTTAATTGCACCATCCCGTGTATTCCATAATATTTCTTCATTGTTTATAACAATGTTAGCTGGGTCTGCAAGGCGGCGAAGAGTAAACACTTTAGTTTCACATTTTGTTGGGTTAAGAGATATGTGCCATTTGTCCATCCAGTTCGAGATTGTATTTACGAACATCGCTTATTAAAAATGATGAATCCAACAAAACTAAACTGACATTCCTATCTATCAAAATTATGACAGATTGCAATAAGTAATGGAATTAGAACAGGATATTTTTATAATCGAGTCGTATTTTAGAAATGGTGTCAATAATGATAATGAGTAGGTATATTCCATGGAAGCATGCGTTGAAGAATTTAGAGCCCAGTTTCCCTACCACCATGATGACCATGTTCTGCGACAGAAAATTAGTAGGACTGTTGCACGTTTTCGACAATCCGGTAGCGTTACAAAAGGAAAAGGTTCATGTAGGCCCCAAATTAACCAAGAAATTGTGGATGACATTCAGGAAAGAATTACTGAAAACCCCCGCATTTCGACACGAAAATTGTCAGCTGAAGCAGAAGTACCTAGAACTACTTGCTAGAAGATATTAAAATATAAATTAAAATTACATCTGTATTTCAGCAATTACATGTTCAGGATTTTGCAACACGTCTGAATTATTGTCAATAGTTGCAGCAAACGTTTAATGATCAGTTACTGGATAGAATCTTTTTCAGCAACGAAGCCTGGTGTACCTTATCTGGATATGTAAATTTTCAGAATTTTCGCTTTTGGAGTGCCAAGAACCCGCACCAGTATGTGGAAACACTGCTTCATCCTGAAAAGCATGGTATTTGGCTAGCTGTATCCAGAAGACGACTGATTAGGATTATATTTTTTAATAACACAATTAATGGACGGCGCTACCGGGAAGAAATTTTAGCAAATTTCTTTGACGAACTTGATGACGATGAAAAAATTACGGCTATTTCTAACACGATGGCGCAACGGCGAATACAACCAGAGAAAATTTGGAGTTTATAAGGCAAACGTTTGGCAATAGAATTATTAGTAGATTCACAGGTCATCCTTTCCCAGCACGTTCACCTGATCTTACGCCCTGTGATTTTTCAATTTTCGCGTACATTAAAGATAACGTTTTTAAAAGGCAAATTAACAATCTAGAGGAGCTGAGGGAAGCCATTGTCGACTGTTGCAATAATATTGATCAACAAATGTTGCAGAATATTTTTGAAAGCAAAAATAGGCGAGTTCAGCTTTGCATTGCAGAAAATGGTCATCATTTTCTACATTTGTTATAAAATACCTAAAAAAATAAAAACCAAAAATTACCTTGCATTTTATTACATTACATACTAGATAATTATTGTAATTGAAATATACGATACTTAGTGCTAACCAACATTTATAAGTAGCTAATTCCATGGCTACCAGGATCATAGACATTTATGGCCATCCGGTATAAATAATTAAGACAAAAAATAAAAAAAATAAAATTTGATGTGTATCTAATTGTGGAATAATACAATTTATGGCTACGAGTTTCTTTTATATAGTTGAATCTTCTATATAGTTCAAGTGGTATTTTTTACATGACCAACTGGTTTTTGGGAAACGTAATAGGGACTATGGTGATTTTCAATAAAAAATCAAGATATATTCAAGATTCTTGAGCACATTTTTAATTAGTCTTACAAGAGAAAACACATCAAACTTTTTTAAACGTTTAATATAAAAAAAAATCCTTTTTATAAAATACAATACCCGCATACCATTGAATGCAGCCGTGGAAAGTTTATTCAACCATGCAGCAAAGTGTGTTATGTCACTAACTCAAAACAAGAGACACTAATTTTGAAATGCATTTGTAAATGAAAGTAAATTTAAAAATGTAACGTAATAATATAAATGTGTAAATTAATTATTACCCAACTGTATTGTAAATAGTTGGCACTGAGCAATAGAACCTTAGTTTTATGTTGTTTACAGATTACATTTATGAATGTAATATACCGAAGCGTTTAAGTTGGAGTGTCAAGTAGCTAATATACAACCATTTTCTGAAAAGCGGTAGCTTAGCTACGTGAAGAAAAACTACCTTGTAACATAGGTTCCTCTCAAAGCGGTTTTCTCACCGCTGGTTCAATGCGACTTTCACTGAAGTCCTCGTGTGCTTGAGCACAATCTCTATATTAGAGCACGTTTTGATATGCGTGTTGAGTTTGTGGGCGTGTACTAGGCTTTAGTAAAACGTGATCAACAGATACTTCGGAAAAAACGTTATGGATGTATCATTATTAATTTCTAAATTATAAATATGCGTTTCTGTCATGTTCGTATAATCGTGTGAATTACTTTCGATATTGGTTTTGTTCTTGTTTAAATACTTTCATAAACCAAACTGAAAGTATATAAAAATTGTCAATTGATGTACCTTGAAATGAATTTCTAGTGTAACGTTGTAGAATTTTACGATTCGCCAAATGAGAAACTGAATTATTTGCTGATAAGAAGAATTTTAAACGCAAGAATGTTCTGCTATGCTAGTATAACGTAATGATAGAATAATGATTTTATTTATACTTTTATGTACTTTGATTTAATAATAGGTCCATTATGATACCGAAAACAGTTTAATAATGGAGGCTATTATTAAACTGTTTTTGGTAATAAAATCCTCTATTATTAAACTGTTTTTGGTAACTTTTTGGTTTTTAAGATTGGTGACATTTG
>JABXWE010038045.1:0-11021 GCA_014611495.1 Limonius californicus
AGAAGTGACAGTGGTCCTCTCTCTTCCGTCCACAGGTGGATATATATATTTTTTTGTTTACAAATTTGCGAACTAACAGCGGATATGAAGCATGCATATTCACCAAATAAACTTAATAAGCCTATTTGTAGCGACTGTGAAACTTTCTTTGCGGAACGCGGCCCGATGCCATCCGCTGTGTTAGGCTGCCGGGCAAAGAGTCCCCTAAACTTTCAAAACTTCCTGGCAATAAAAAAGTGAATTGGCTAAACTGATAGCTTCTATTAAGATGCGTTTACTAATTTTGAAACACCTACCTAGCTGTGCTATTTATTTATTTTTTATTATTAGAACCGAATTAAGCTGCATTTATGCTGGTGGAGCCCACCCAAATATTGTATGCTAAGTTCCGAGAATTGCGTTTAGTCGGCTACCAATTCTCGGGACTCCACAGATGTTTATACCTACTATGCTATTTTTAGCACAGCCCGTTTACCGTTCCCTTCGAAAAACGCGCTTCCAATCTCTTGTAAAACCCTCGCTGTACGCACTAAAACCCTCCCTGTACGCAATGTTCGCGTGTTTTTTACCGTAAAATGCCCCTGAATGATCTTAAGTGCAACTACTATTTGTCATTGGAACCAGCTACCTAGCTAAAACTGCATTAAATTAAAACCCGTTATTTATCTTGCACTAGTTGATTAATTTAATGAATGTACCCTCAAGCCCTTATGATTTAACCCTAATTGCCTGGATCTATGCACTTATCTGCAACTATATACTCCGTCTAATCTAATCCGTCACCGAACTGTCGTATAAAATCCTCACAGATTATCAAAATCGAAGAGCACACTCGAATCACAACCATTCACTACGAGAGCTCGGCACGAAGTCCCCAAACCCCAATGCAACTTTATTTCGAATAAAATGCAGATATTATACGTACAATGATTAATGCCTTATATCACAGATATAAGGGCTATATCTTCTTACTCCCGTGGAATATTGACGGAACAGTTAGGAAAGGCTGCTTCCGTTTTGTAGAACGCAGCTTCTTGCTGCATGAAGACTACAGGAAAACAAAACCACGCAAATTAAGTTGCAAAGTATGTTATGTACTTTATATTATTTTATAATCAAACAATCGTAAACTTACTTCTTTACTACATGTAATAAAATAAATCGCACCACCGTCCAAACAAGAACTCTCAAAAACTAGTCTCCTTCAACCACTGTTTAATGAAAATACTTTTAGGAACTTTAATGTTTCCCATTACAAATTTTTAACTTTGAAAAAGATTGTAAGATCACCAGTAGGTGTTAAATGACCACCAAAGACCAACCACACTTTGTAAATGCTTGCTAAAGAATAATATTTCCAACTACTTTTCTACATGCAACCCTTTCCAAATACTGATAAAATGATAAGAAACGTCATTGGCTATTGTACTATTGCAAGTTCGTATTATACATCCTATTGTTTTGTTGTTTCTTATTGCAGCACTAAAGCTAACGTCATGCATTTTATTTTATATTAGATTCTAAAAAATATAATGAATAATTTCAAAAAACGTTGTGAAATTTCCACCATACGCTCCCAAGTCTATACTAATATGATAAACAACCCCAAATATAACGATAATTTGTATATTCATGTTTCATTATGTACCTAAGTCCCATGAAATTTTGAAAATTCGGAACCTCTGATTTTTTAACTACATTTATAAAATAAATTTATTTTCTGTACTTACAAAGTTTGTATATAGTATATATCCAGCATTTCACGCTATTTCTTCGTCCGCTATTCGAGTTCCAGGTATTTGATTACTATGGAAATTTTAGAAGCTGCGTCAAACAGGAATTTACATGGAAAAAGGACAGACTTAACCTTATTTTAACTACATGGGGAGTTTTTTATGTTATCTACTTAAATATGAAGGAAACAAGTTAGAGAACAAACAAAATTTTATTTTTCAACATAAGAACCATTAAAGCTTACAAACTTATTCCAACGTTTTTCTAATAACGCTGAGCTTCCGAAAAAAAAAATTCCTTTGATAGTTCTGCAAAATATGACTCCACAAAGTTTTTCAAGTCTTCATTCGACAAAAAGTTTTGGAAAGAGATAAGAGTCACAGGGGACGAGGTCGGGACTGTACGGTGGATGTTGTAATTCCTCAAAGCCGCATTCATCAATTGCTTCTTTAAAGATGCGTGCTTTATGCACCCTGGGCAACATTGTGAGCTCTTTTTTCGCGTATAGCTGCTTTCAAATTGATTATTGTTTCTTTGTAGGCATTCCCTGTTATTGTAGACCCTTTTGGCATATACTCAACCCATGAAATCCCTTCAGCACCGCAGAAAACAGTGGCCACCACTTTTCCCGCTGAGAATTGCGTCTTCGCCTTCTGGGGTGGTGGAAAGCCATTATGAAGGCATTGCATGGATTCTTGTTTCGTCGGTGGATCCCAGTGGTGTATGCAGCTCTCATCCCCAGTTGCAATTTTAAAGAAGAAGTCTTCATTTTGGAATAAAGTCGTCCAATTATCCTCGCAAATCTGTCATCTACACAATATTTGTTCAGAAGTGAGCAGCCTGGGTGTCCACCGTGCTGACTTGCTCATTCCCAAATCTTCATGAAGGATTTTAAAAACAGATGTCTCTGATGCTTCTCTTGAAATAAATTGAAACTGTCACTCGACGATCACACAACATCAAATCTTCAACTTTCTTGATGGTCTCCTGTGTTTGTACTTCAAGAGGTCTTCCGCACTTGGGGTCATCCTGAATGGACTCCCTGTCCCATCTGAATTGTGTTTATGTGTTATGTAGTGTCACAAAAGAATGAAATACAAATACACTACATTTAAATTTTATTGAGAAAACAAGGTGCAGCAACACCACCGCTGCTGCTGAAGACCTTTGCTTGCTTTGAAAGAGCGAGATCTAGGACGCGGTTTTCCAAGCATCTCTATGCACTTAGGCCATATGGCCCATTGTACACCCTAACTAAGAATTTTGCCTATCTGGGGTAATTCCAACTCCAGTAGTGATTTTTAACGTGTCACACATCGTAGTGGCACGGGACCTACGGCTTTAGTTCTTATCCGACAGAAGGCGCATTTTCAGATTTTTCCCCGCTAGAAAAATCTCGCCGACCTCAGCCAGGTTCGATCCCGCGTCCCTCTGATCTAAAGGCAAACGCGCTAACCATTAGACCACCGAGGCCGGTCTGAAGACCTTTACAATAATAATACTTCCAACGCACTTGCAGCGCGGATGCTAGTTGCATGTGGCGCCGCTGGCGCGCAAATACAAACATACATTATTCTTAACAAATGGCTTAAACCAAAATTTAACTTGAAAATAGGACGGGTTATTTTCCCCATACATAGCCACCATTTCCTCATGGATTTTCTTTGGAGTATTGCCTTCTTTCGATAGAAATTTTATGACGCTTCTGTGTTCAAGTTTTAAATCACTCATTTCTGCACCTCTAACTCTATATAGAAATGACAATCTTAAGCGAGTTGTATCAAACTCATCAACATCATCATCATCAATCATCATCATCTGACATGGAGCTGACTCGAGGGTCAATCCTGGATTACGCCAGGCCCACCCCATGCCAGTAGGTGGGTAAGAATTTAAGGGATAGGGTGGGATCGGGTGGGGTATTGTCCTACGTTGGCATGTCTACAATGCATACCGCAACCCACCGCTGCTACAACACCAGGTAGTTAGTACGCTACGCATCAATGGGGTTTTTGAGTACGTAACCGAGACCGTTATGCGATTATGCATTTGAGCCTAATAACTTTGGTATCAAAGTTTCACATTGTTCTTAGTTCACATCTATCTATTGTTCTAAGGTTACAGATTGCGCATATCTTAGTTTCCTAATAACTAATAAACTGCTTAGTATTTACTCCCAAACTTATTTAGACTGTCCGTTATGCGATTATGCCTTTGAACCTAATAGCTTTGGTATCAAGCTTTACATTGTTCGTATCTCTTATCCATTTATTGTTCTAAGATAACAGATTCCATCTATCTGAGTTTCCTAATAACTAGTAACTTAATATTAACCCCAAATCGCATTATTTCCACTTAATATTAATGTCGACTCTCAATTTTTCTTCCTTCTTTTCTTTTTGAGTACGTAACCGAGACCGTTAGGTGATTATGCATTTGACCCTAATAAACTTTGGTATCAAAGTTTCACATTGTTCGTAAGCGAGTTGTATCAAACTTGGAGGATAAGCTCTAGAATGTCACAGATACATGACATAATAAAACTATAACGATAGAATTTTGTTTTCATAGCTAGGTAGATATATTTATAACTAAAAAATTTTCTCGTAATTATCTATTTTCAAGCGTTTTTCTTAACAAAGAAGTTTTAAATAATTGATGATGTTTAAGATGAAGTTGTAGGAAGTTTTATTTCACTTTCTGTTGATGTACTTTAGTTGCGTATTTAAGATACATATTTAAGAAATATCGGTGCCTCCAGATTCGTTATAATGGAATTTTACTGTTTCACATAGATTATAAAATTTGCCGAATCATCTTGTGATTACAGTAATTGTAACAAACGTTGAAATATTTAGGTATCTAATTAATAACAATTTTCACCTTGAAGTTACATTACACGATGATGTATTATAGATTAAATCAGCAGTAAAATAGAATAAGTATATGATTAATGTAATTACTAATGTATTAATTATACATTTCATTGGGCAAAAACTTTATGCTAGAAGCTTCAGGGCTTAATTTGTTGCATTTCAAATTTTACTAATACACATTGATTTTTTTCTTTTGAGCTTGTATACTTATTTATATGAGATTTAAAGGTTTTTTTAATAATCTTTCAGTTGATTATGTGGTTGTTTTATTTTAAGCATTTTAGGTAGGTTAAAATATTACTAATGTAAAAGAAGACACTTATATGCAACTGAATATGAAAAAGTATTTAGAAAATGTTATATTTTCATAAATAGATACAAAACCTTGGCATAAAATCGATGATTTGAATCATTGAACACCACGTGAAGGTTTGTTCACCTACACGTTTAATGCAATGTTCTTGCCGTTGGCGTTAGGAAGTGGAAACTATTTGCAGTAGTTTGTTATATTTACGAAATGTAGTTCATGGGAACTTACGACTGGTTAGACATTTGAAACTGTAATTAACTGATTCACTTACACATTAAACGAGAATGTGCTACATTTAAATGAACTGTTAGAGATCGGAACAAAAAGATTATTTAAAAACACTAGAATAAATAAAACAGGTTATCATAAACCATATAAAAAGTAAAACAATCATTTAAACTGGATTTTTCTCAGAAGTAACTGCAATCGTACTCATAGTATACAGCGATTTTACAATTATCCTGTTTGAATCAACAACGGGACCTTACCTAAAATAGAATAAGAATATGTTTGTTTAAAAATGCGCCATTGTTTGTGGGAGGCTATATATAAGATCCTTTTTACCATTGGAAAATTATGGCAATAAAAATTAAGAAAGCATGATAGAGTTGATTGTAACAAAAACTATGCAACATGCAACTGCAGAATTATACACCTAGTACATCCAAAAATTAGTATAGAACAGAGATATAATTAGGAACGGTTACAATGAAAGTTTCTAAAAATTAATTCAAAGAATTCGTACGTTTATGATACAACCAAGATAATTACATAAAGTTAGTGTGCTATTATTTTCTGGTTTTAGATTATTATATAATGTGACCCCAATTACTTCTTTAACTCTGTATTCGCAGAAAGATGATTCATATACAGTGGCGTAACTATATACGTTTACGACATATGTGGAACGAATTTAGTGAAATTTGTTACCTTATTACAAACTACCATTCTTGAACAACATAATGCACACAATCCTAATGTCAATATTTATCTGATTTTCTCACAATCAGAACAACGCCAAAACTCTGTTACCATTTTATTTTATCGTATATTATACGTATTGCTGTTTACATTGGCTGCAGTTTCAGGTAGATGGCCCTAAGCCCTGCGACGAACAGTGAAACGAATATACTGGTTTCTCGATGTAAAAAGTTACATTTAAGTTTTGGCTGCCAAGTCAGTTTGGGATCCGCTTAAGTTAAAAACTTAATTTTTTACTTCTTTTTCGGGTCATTCATTACCGCTTACTTATGTACCTATTTCTTTGCCATTGGTTTCCTGTTTCCTTCCACTGCAAAGATATGAAGAAGAATGCTGATATTCTAGATTATTTTTACCAAACGTGGCAGATACATATCGTATAGTTATAGTATAGACAAATATTGAAACACAAAAATTTCACCGACGTTCGAGGTGCCTAACTATGACCAGGGATTTGATTTTAATTACATTTACGATTTTTAGTTTTTCCGTGAGTATATCCTTTTATTCATTCACTATTGTGGTCATTGTTTGTACTGCTTACGAGGGTCGAGGCAGTGTGAGGCAAGGCTATGCGAATTTATTTCTTTTCTACAAAGATTGGGCTTGTTTATAAATGTTGTCTTTCATTCGCCTCTAAGGCCCGTGAAAGCTTTATAATAATAATATTTTCCCAATACATATCACTAGTACCGGCCTTGCATTATAGTCTTTCGATTACATTATATCTTGCTATGACTAACTTAGACTGTTTAATTTATTTCCATAATCGTAATTTTAAATGGTTTATAGTCCTATAACTTTCAGTTGGGGAAAATATTGACGAAGGGACTTTTTACGGTTTAATATTTAATTTGAGTTCGTAGTAACTACATATACAGCGTGGTGACAAAGTTCCCCGCAAAATTAATAATTTCATCATTTAATGTTTTTTCACAAAACCCTGGAACACGCGAATTTTGTTTTTTTATAAAGGCACTTCCTCATCTAAATTTTCTATCTGCTTTTGTTTCCATCAATTTTTTAAAATGGCAGCCCTATTATTTTTTTTCCTTATTTTGATAGATCTCCGCATTAGTTAAATGGTAATATAAAATAATTGTTACCCTACATAACAATTTTATTGGGAAAAATACACATAAAGTTCAAACGATTCCGAATTTATTTTTATCGAAAATAAAAACATAACACAACGGAATATTTAAACTGTCCACCGTTAACCAGTTGGTATCGACCAGCACGTGTGTAAACACTTTGTACCATACGCACAATAATTTCCGGGATCTAAACGAATTCGACGCTTTAAATCGTTTAAATTGTTTGGCCGACGAATGTAACCTGCAATTTCATATGACAAAACTGATGACGTCATAGTGCAAAAAAAGCCGGTAGAAGAAATTTAGGTGAGGAAGTGCCTTTTAAAAACACAAAACTGACGTGTTTTCTGGTTCCCCAAAATTAAATAACAAAATTATAAATTTTGTGTGCAATTCACTCTGTATACCACTTTCCTGCATAGGTTGTTGATGAAATAACAGAGGTGTACCTAGAGGCAAGATAAAATGTAAAGGATGTAACTAATAAATAACAAGAATTAATAAAAATTTCTAATAATATTATTGATAGGAGTCTTCAAGAACAAATTTTGAAATTAAACGGCTCGAATCATGCAATAACACTCAGGGTATAGTAAACTATTCTGGAAACTTAACCAAAGAAAATGGTTTCTATTCTTTGACGTACAGCGTGACGACTCCAATTCCCTGGGATGATAAAATAGGAGTAAGCCAAAGAGAAACCTCCTAATGTTCGATTAAATCTTTGATTTGCAGATTGCTATTGAAATACAGATTAAAACGGGAAAATCATTTAATGAACTTTTCACAATACGTGAAAAGCATGCATGTAAAGCAGCAAATATCTATTTGGGAGAGTTCTGGTACGACCTTCAAAGAGCGGCCCAGATGGCTCCAGGAGTCTGTCCAATAGCACCGGTAATTTATTTTTGAATGTTATTCATTTTTATGTCTCATCATCATCATCATCATCATCTGACATGGAGCTGACTCGAGAGTCGATCCTGGATACGCCAGGACCACCCCATACCAGTTTTTATTACAAGTTCAAAGAAACTTAGACAACTCAAATTAATTATACGCAGTAATCCATATGAATTAAACAAGTATCGTATAAAAACTTACCGAGAAAATAAAGGCAAAGACTGTATATAGTATATATAGTTTTTGATATAGGTTAGAACCTTTTATAACCGAACAGTTAAAACATACACACAATAATTTTCTAAGTTACACATACGAGTCAAACTTGTACGTAAGCTTTATTGTATTTCTATTTTATAGTTATAGGTAGATGTCATAAATAATATAACATAAAACATAGTAGGTACTGTAAGATTTTACCCTGCATTTATAGATAAGAACATTTCTTAATGGGGTGGTACATTGGGTCACATTGTTACTATATCGTCTATGAATTATAAAAATAGTATCAACAAAGTTATTCCATTTGTTGGGCGATTGCAATAGTTATTTATTATACAAGTGTTTACTTGGCATATAAGACACGCAAGAAAATATTAGGCCACGAGGCGATACCCGAGTGGAATAATTTCTTGAGTGACTTATATGCAAGTAAGACACGTGTGTAATATAGTATTTTATCCAACACACAAATTCTAGTCGCAAAATAAGGATTTGAATATTTGACAGTTTAATTAAATTATTTTGACACTTTCTGCTAAAGCTGGAAATGGAATCCTATGAGAAGGCAATGGTTGCTAAGCTTTTTTGTTTGTTGCTAATGTAAATTTATTTACATTTTTCACAATTTTTTGAAGTCACGAATTAAACAGTCTGTGCTTTCCGATTTGTAATGGAGAAAATTCGGGAAGAAGCTGCTAAAGCGTCTTCAAAGATTGTTCCTCAGAAATCATAAAGTGCGTACGACAAAGAATTTAATGAATTCAGTGCCTAGTGTAGTGAGAAAAAGTCGACAATGTGTTGGAAGAAGACGTCTTTCTAGCGTACTTCTTTAATGTTTCCCAAAGAGTCGCTCCTTCTTCAATGTGGACCAAGTATTCGATGCTTAAATCTACACTAAGGCAATATAAAAGGATCGATATATCAAAGTATTCCCAACTTACTGCATTCTTGAAAAGTGTATCAAAAGGTTATAAACCCAAGAAATCTAAAATTTTGGAGAGGGAGCACATAGAAATTTTTTTGAAAAACGCACCTATCAAGGAGTATTTGCTGGCGAAGGTATAATGTTTCATGGTTTAATATCAGTATAACTAATGTTTATTATTGTTTGCAGGTGGCATTAATTATTGGAATTTCTGGAGCTTGTCGTTGTGACGAGCTGGTCAAATTAACCATTGATAATGTACACGACAGAGGGGCGTACTTTTTTGTTTCAATCCCGGATACAAAAACTTACACTTCTCGAAGCTTCACCATCATTGAAGAAGGATATCCCGTGAATGCCCTAGATTTAATAAAAAAATACTTATCTCTGAGGCCAAAGAATACACAACATCGAAGATTTTTCGTCAACTATCAGTTTGAAAAATGCACGATTCAGCCCGTTGGAATAAATAAACTGTCACAAATACCTCGTTCAATTGCAAAATTCTTGCAATTGCCAGAACTAGAGTCCTACACCGGGCACTGTATGAGACGCTCTTCTGCCACATTTTTGGCTAATGCAGGCGGCGACATTATAAAAGTCAAACAACTAGGAGGCTGGAAGTCGACTTCAATTGCAGAAGGCTATATAGAAGAATCCGTTTCCTCTAAAATTGACCTCGCGAATAAAATTCAAAGTAGCAGCTCCACTTCAACATAACCAAACATCGAACCATCCGAATGTGTGCCATCTGTGCAACCTGGAAGTGAGCCTACGTTTGTTGGTACTACTTCCGATTCGAATAAGCCTTCCACCGTTGTAAATATGTCGAGAGATGAATCAAATAATTGTTTAGCGTTCACTATTAATATTAATATTAGTGTTAAATAAGAGTTAACAATAAATGATGGTTTTACCTTGAAATGCGCCTTCAATAAATAATAGTGAGTTAGACTTGTAACTCACTAGTGAGTTAGAATTATAATCAACTAGTGGGTTATAAACCACATTACTTGTCCGAAACCACCATAGTTATATCGCTTTTATACGTGTGTGTTGGATAAAATAATTAAATTTGTACTAAAATTTCACGGCGGCATCGCATAACGTCATAGTAGTTTAATGTCTTCTAAAGCCCTATTTGTTGTCTGTAACGTATCGTTTTATTGTTACGCACAAGCAAGTCTAAAAGAGCAAAGTAAGGTATTGCTAGGGAAATAGTTACTGTAATATTAAAGATGGTGTCCGTTAGCAATGAGCACGTAATTAGTTATATTTATCAGCAAAAACAAAAACAAAAATAATGGTGATCAGTAACCGAGGATATATACCAGTAAACATATACAAAGTGATTTTTTAAAAAGTCAATTGCAGTAGCCTATGGATTGTCCCGTCTATATTAAACTTTAGAATCTGACAATATGAAAATTGTAACAGCATAGCTGCCAATAATTAAATAAAGAAGCTTCAATTATTTATTCAAAAATGAATTTCACAGTGCAGCATAAGATATTTATGGTAAAAGCTTATTACCGAACTGGAATCATCATAAATGGTGAGTGGCGGTATTCGATCCAGGAATGCTTCAACGATTTTACAGACCATTTTGGAATTGTTGAATACATTCGATTTTACGATGCTTAAAGGCACACTGTGGAATTATTCGATGAAACAGGTGGTGTTACACGCAGAAATGGTAGCGGTAGACCTACAGAACGCACACCAGACGTCCTGGAAAATGTTAGACAAATAATGGCTGAAGCTCCCTCAACTTCACTTCGACGTCTTTCACAGCGCATTGATTTATCTTACACAACCACGAGAAATATTCTTAAAGCAGATTTAAAGTTATTCCCATATAAAGTAACTTCAGTTCATCAGATTCTACCAGCAGACATGCCTCTAAGAGAACGATATTGCCAATGGTTTTTAAACGCATTTCCTGAAGACAACGACTTGAACAACGTGTTTTT
>JABXWE010038046.1:0-14525 GCA_014611495.1 Limonius californicus
TCGACGAATTCCTGGAAACCAACCACAGCATATATATATATATATATATATATATATATATATATCTATATAGATATACATAAATATATGTGCATGTTGGGTTGCATCAACAACTTTTTAAAGAGCACAATTTAGTTGGTCCACCCTGTATGTACAATATAAAAATTAAACAGTTAAACATTTTAATTAATTAAACAAGCATAAGATTCACGTAGCAAGATTACACAGAATAATATTCATTACACACAACTTTGTCTATTTAATTCATTTTTTAATGTGCTGTAATTAACATCAAACATTCTGTTTTTATTATTACCGGGATTATTAAAAGCTACGCATAGTACATAGAAAAAAGTAGGGAGTAAAGTTTTAAATTAGTTTGCGAGGTTTGTATTAAAAGAGAATTTATATCGAGTTTGGTGTGATGGCATATATAATTGAAAATTTTGTAATATTGCGGCGAAGGCAACAAGGCTATTAAGGATTTTATGTATAAAAGTATTTTGCAAGGATTTTTTCTGCCTTCTGATGTAGACAAACTGAAAAAGTTTCGAGCTAAATTAAAATTGTTTTCACTGCTTCAATTTTGGAATGTTATTTTAATGCCTGGTATATTAATCGGTAATTTTTTCCATATGAACCGCCACCGAAATCTTTAACAGAAGTTATTTTATTTAGCCTACCATACTTAATTATATACCAGGCTATAAATATATTTGCATATGTTGAAATAGAGATTTGCTTTCTTTGAGGCACTGAACGCAAAAGATATGTACAAGCACACCTCACTTGGATTTATCTGGGAAATTTGTTTTTTACCAAACTATTTTACAAAACCTCTGTAAGTGAATAATTTAAATTTGATGACGTGACCGCAATCAAAGAGGATTAGAAAACTGGTTTTCAAATATCCTTTCTGATTTTCTTTTCGCTTTCTGTTGTATTTATTGTTGTATAATAATCAAATCAATTATTGCATTTTGCAAGTTTATATATTACTGCTATGATTTTTTTACTGCTTGATATTCCCATTTTTAATTAACTATAATTTGATGAGAAAGAGTTTGTGTTAGTTAAACAGTGTGCTCTAATAAGTATAGACGGACTCGCTAAAACTTAAATTAGAATCGGTATTTTAGAATAACTCTTTTGTAATCATATCAATGTTGATTTTTAGTATTCAATACCCTCTAAAAATATTTATAACTAACAACAAATCAATCTTTGGCGACCTCTTCGACGGTTACTTTATTCTCTGGCTATTAATGTTTCGACTATCTGCTGAATATGGTAGTATGTCCCTTAATAAATTACTAGCTTTACGTGTATTACTGCTTTTATATGAAAGTTGGTTATATTTATTTAAATTTTCTGCTGTTATAATTTTCCAAAAGATTTTCATTTAGTCGTAATTTCCTCCAATATCTACGAACCACTGAAATTTGCATCCTTCTTTGATGATTATTATGTTTACATTAATTTCTACTTTTTAATACGCCATGAAAACATTTACAATTTTCTAGCCATTTATTTCTCCACCATTTATGTCATATACTATTAGAAACAAATTTCGTAATCAAGCCCTTGCTTTTATGGTCGTTATTGTTTCTAGTCCAAAATTAATTACTTCCCATACCCAGTTGTACCATATTACGTTTTGCCTACAAAGATTTTATTTTAGTCGTATAATGTTATCCAATATAATATACAAACTGACTGTTGAAAACTTAAAATCTGGATCAATATTTTGGAATTACTCTTTTATTATTATTATCTACATTCATTTCAACTGGTTATGCGTTATAGTATTTATAAGTAATGCAGCGTCAACTTTCGACCGCCGAATATAGTATTCTCTAACAATGCATTTCTCGAAAAGTTTCTTAACTTGATGATATGAGGTGATTCATCATTTATTGTCCCTAACATAGAATTAAATGAGACATTTAAATCAGCTTTATTTCTCAACATAATCCCCTAAAAGGTTATCATACTTAGTATAACGATGATGCAGAGCTTGAATGCACTTAGAAAAATACTCTTTGTTCTGCATTGTAAACCACTCATTCACAACAGCCATCACCTCTTCATCGCCCGAAAAATGAGTTCCCCAAAGAGGTTCTTTTAACTTGGGGATCAGGAGAAAACCACTGTGGGCTAGATCTAGCCAATATGGGAGATGTCCTAAAATTGTAAATCTAGTATTGTGGATAACAGCCATAGGTTTCAGATTTTGTGAGCAGGAGCGTTGTCTTAGTGGAACAGAACGCAGCTTTCTTGCTTTATAGCCTCACGAATTTTTGGTATGGGTTTTGCGTATTAGTCCCCCGTTATTGTATGATCACGTGGTTAATAATCAACAAAAACTTCCTCAGAATCCCAAAACACTGTTGTGTTTATCTTTCCGGCCGATGAAGTCACAAAGACGTGGAGGTGGGGAAATACGATGCCGCCTTTTCCATACTCTGCCGTTTTGACTATGGATCAAAGTGATGAATCAAGGTTTCATCTACAGTTACAAATCTTTACAAAAATCCATCCAAATCCTCGCGTATTAATCTCAAGTTGCTCACAACAGTGAGAAATCTAATGCGCTTCTGATTAGGTCCAGCACATGGTGCACGTTGACACGACATCCTTCCTAATTTGAAATCCCGGCACCAATACTTAATTACTTGACGGGGTAGAGTTACCCGGTAGTCCGGACCTGTCATTAGAAATTTCCATTTCAACAAAATCACCAGCACAACAGTAATATTAAATGTATGACTTTTATAGACAAAAAGATAGGAACCTGCAGCTCCACATATATTATTGTCAATAACTGATGTTCCTAGCAAAAAATTATTCATTTATTAGTCAATGCCTTCTATGTTAGCAACTATAATTGATATACCATCCTCATATATATAAGAATTTATTAATAAATTTTTTGGTCTGATGTTCCTTATTATTTTAATTTTCAGAGAAAATTGGTTGGAATTTTTAATTCTTCTGAAAATAACCGTTTAAAAACAGTAATAGGAGCGCTGATGTTTGTTAGAACACAAAATGTTAGTTTGGTATATTATATAGGCCACTTAACCGCCTATTAAAGGAGTAATGAAACAAGAAATTAGAATAAATTTTTGTAGTTCTGTGATCTTAATGAAATGATGAAGGTTGATAGAAATATATTATTGAAATCGGTTGGAAAAAAATGCTTGAACTAAGAACATTTACCCGAAGTGTTTTCGTATATTGTTGTTTTTTTAAATCATTGTTCTATATAATAAAAGTTACTTCCATATGCATTTCCTAAAACGTATGGGATATATAAAAGCTTTGAATGAAGAAACGTCCCCTGGAAATACTCCTGTTGTAGTTGACGTAAAAGCGAACCGGCTTTATTTTCACTTGTTAGAGAAAAACCCACTTTTATCTCTCAGCGAAGCGCATTAGTCCTCTACGTCCTGCAAGGCTCATTGTTGCTAGTGGAAACACGGATTTTATCAATATTTCCATAGCTCGTCTAAGTAATCCAGATTTATAGCAGTTTTCATCATAGAACCCGCAGGGCCGTTGTCCTTAACCGAAGAGGTCCGGCAGGAAAGCTCAGGGGAATCCCCCGGCTGGCCAGCAGCCACAGGCCGTCGGTGTCTATAATATCGCGCCAACTTGAGATTAATCTCAGTCCTCGCCAACCCTTGCACTAAATCAAGCTGGCTGGCGCATTTTTCGTGCGGGTTCGTAAAATATGGCCTGCATTTTCCCAAATAGACTCGTATATTATTCAAATACGTTTTGATAAAAGGCCGCTAGTAAACGCTTTTAACAGATGGCGCTGGTGCGGGTCGAAATCAGGGCGGGGGTGGTTTTTCAATTTGCTGGTAGTTTCGGTTTACTGTTATTAAGACCCGACCAATATCGTAGTGTTAAAACTCGTGGTGATTACGTGGAAATCTCCGATAAACTTGGTTCAATAACGATGCCGTTTGAAGTTTGCAAAGGGGTTTAGAGTCGGCAGCCATTAGGTGGCTCGAATGGAGATTTAACACCGGTCCCGTGTTCTTTTACATTGCCACCGCCGCCGCTCGCTTTACGAAAGCAATCTTCGGTGTGGCCAGTAAAAACGCGACACTAAAGACCGATACTCTTGACCAAGCGATATCACCCTCACTTTTTATGGCTCTGCGTTTCTTAAAAGGCGGCGCGGAGAGGAAGCATCCCTTAAAATTGGCTAAATAAGATGTTCTGGTTTTTATATCTCCATGTTCAGATCGTCGTAAACTTAACACTTTGCGGCATGACCGAAAGGGGTAAACAGTAAAAGGGCGTGCTGTTTAACGCCGGTAATGCGATTATGCGTTAAACATCCTAACGCCCTTAATAAAATTATATATTTACTAACCAGAACTGATAGGCTTTGCAGCAACATGGATAATGAGCCCTTTAAGTGGATTCACTTACTATAGTAACTATCTGCCTCTATTTTACTAAATTTGTATCACTGTAAAACGTGTAGACATATACAGGATGTGTAAGAAGCGTAATAATCTGTATCTTCGTGAATTACGTTCTTAACCACATTAAATTTTAGCATTGGCTTTGTTCAATGACTTCTTCCTCTTTAGTTGTTAACAATTATAGCGGAATAACCCTCCTGAATTGCTCGTATCAAATATACTCTAAGATTGTAACTAAAAGATTTAGTACAATAATAACCGAAGAACAAGCGGGTTTTAGAAAAGAAAGATCTTGTCTGGATAATGTATTTACCCCAAACCAAATTATAGAGGAACACTGAGAACATAACATAGAAACACATATTATTATCTTCGTTGATTACGGCATGTACATTGACAAAGTAATTAGAAAATGGAAAACAGAAGTAGCTGAGTTCTTCAACTTAGCTTCTATTAATTTGCAACAATGCTGTATGCAAATGACCATGATATAATACGGGGGAAAAAGGTTACACTACAACGAGCAACACACCACCTGAATCAAATTGCTAGAAACTATGATTTAAACATATCGGCTAAGAAGCTATACATCTAGGCTTTCAAAGGAGCAGACTCCATAAGATCCAAAATTGTAATAATTAATCAACCAGTCGAACAAATAAAGGACTTCCAATATTTAGGTTGCCACATTACGTACGAAACAGGAAGAGATCTGAACAACAAGATAGCGAGAGTCAATCAAATGAACGGAACCATAAAAGGAACGCTGAAAAACAAAACAGAGATGATGATGATGAAATTTTACGTCGTGTCACTACCAGTATTTCTATATCAATTCGAAACCTGGACGTTGACGAAGAATGATGAAAGTCGAATCCAAACTTCTGAAACGCATTTTATAAGAGCGGTTGGGAATAGTACTTTACTAGACCTGAAAACACAGAAGACAAATGTGGACGCAACACATATTAAGAATGTAGGAGGATAGACTCCCGCTCAGAGCAATGAACTACAAAGCGAAAGGTAAACGATCAGTAGGAAGACCAAAGAAAAGATGGTCACAACAAGGTGTGCTGGAACAGATCGATTAGGTCTAATCCCTGTAGAAGAAGAAGAAGAACGTGGGCATTGTTCAATGGCATCTTTGTTGCTGTTTAATCATGAATTGTTGGTGCTTGGTGGAATGTGTAAACCACAAGATAAAAATCCGTTTTAAACGCAGACACGTTTTGAATGAAATGAGACCATGTACTACCATTTTATTAGTAAGCATATCCAAACCACCACTTCAAACAGTCTCTACATATTTACAAATGAAAGCTAGAATTCACAATCATTTTAACAATGCGAACCTTTCGAATACTGTGAGCGGAATGCTTTTAAAGGATGCCTCACACAGAACTGTTTGTGCCAAAAATATCCTATGCATCTGATAGAATAAATAGAAATAGCATATTCAGCGAATGCATGATATTTATTTATATACTAACATCTCATCAGATTAGATGTTATGAGCACCTATTGATTTTGAAACATTTATTACAATATTTTCGTTTTTTTTTTCTTCGTCCCTTCACGGCGTAGGTCACATGACCTGTTCGTTTTTCGCGAACGTGCAATAACCCTCTTTCCACGTCGTTTGTATCGTGTTTTTGGTATTCTTTCTTCTGTCATTCTTTTTACGTGTTTACTCCACCCTTGCCTGATTTCTGTTATTCTATCTAGAAGTTTATATACACTCAATTTTTATTTTATATCTTCGTTTCTTAACCTGTCACTTGTGTTTCTTTTACATCCTTTTGTAGCTTTAAGGAATCTCATTTTAGGTGCTTGAATTTACTCCTGTCTGTTGAAAATAATACCCGAGTTTTACTCCCATATGACAGCAATAGGAGTGTAATCATTTTGCCAAACTTTATTTTACTATTTGTTCTTGATTTATTTCTTAAATGTCTCTGTATAATTGTTCCACATATGTGTTCAAATTTTGCTAGTTTACCTACATAGTTGTTTTTATTTACTACTATATTGCATCCTAGATACCTGAAGTGTAACATTTGTTCTATATTCTGGTCGTTTATTACTATTTTGGTTCTAATCGGGTATTGCCTTTTAAAAGTCATTATTTTAGTTTTATTGATACACGTATAGCTCTTTGCAGATCATCATCAGCTGTTTCGATTAGTACTGTGTCATCTACATATAGGATTGCATTTATTATTGTTACTGTATTCCTCAGTGTGATTAGACCTATGCTATGTTATGGACCACTTGTCTGGTGGCCCAGGGTCAGGCAAGTTACGGCAGCAACCAAACTAGGACATGTACAACGTCTTGCTTGTCTTAGTTCTACAGGTGCTATACGCTCAACCCCTACGGTCGTCTTAGAGGTGGTCTTATGCCTTCCACCACTCCACCTTTTTGTCGAGGACGTAGCTGTGAGGACGGCTTTGAGGCTGCGCCATAAGGATATGTGACACACAGCAGGCAGGGGAGGCAGATATACCCGCATCCTGGATGAGGCAATCCTTAAGACCCCTCTCCTAGACGCAATGGTGGATTACCTCCCTCCACAATATGCCTTCAATAGACACTTCAGTCTTCATGCCAATGCTGAGCCAACCCGGCATATGAACATATTCATCTTTACCGACGGAACTAAAACAAGGCATGGAACGGGTGCTGGAGCCTTCTCCGATGACCTTAACCTACGCCACACTATACCACTAGGCAAAATTGCTACTGTCTTCTAAGCGGAGGTAGTGGGAATAATGCATGGTGAAAAGGCAATTCTTGAACGACAGATCAAGAACCAACGCGTTGGTATCTACAGTGACATCAAAGACGTTTTACTAGCCCTGGGTAGTTGGACAATAACGTCAGGAGTGGTACTGCAGTGTCGTGAAGCTCTCGACGATATCTCGAAAGATAATATATTTCCCTTATACGGGTGAATGGACATGACGGAAACTACGGCAATGAGGAGGCTGATGAGATTACCAGACTGACCTCCAAACAACTTTTTTGTGGACCAGAACCCGTTGTCCCTATAGGCCTGAGGAGATTAAGCTTTATTCTATACCAAGAAACCTCAAAAATTTCACACAAAGATGGGTAAACACCGAAAGTTGTCGTCATGCAAGGGCTGCTATTAGTGCACCCTGGCCAAAGACAGCCAAATTTTGTGTGCAACTGTCCCGTAAGAACCTGCGACTAGTTATAGGTATCTTATCTGGACACTGCACCCTAAATCAACACATATACAGGATGGGACTGGTGGACAGCTCAAACTGACGAGGATAACGAGACGGCCGAACACGACCTGTGTCACTGTCCAGCACTCGCAGTAATCAGAGGATCCATGTTGGGACACTTTTGGCCCGATATTTTCGGTGGTGTGATCTAGTTTCCAGTCTCTTGTGATTTCCACCAGCCTGTCATGAGACATTCTATTTATGTGGTGGTGTCATTGTCTTTTTCTATTTCTAGTCCACCTTACAATGCCATTTGCATTCTTCTCTCATATCATGTTGCTAATTCGGTTTTTCAAGGTGTAGCCAGTTACTTGAATGTTGTTACTTGTATCGGTTCTACTTTCTATTGACTCTCATTTTTGTTCGGATGTATGTATGTCGTGTAGGTAGATAGTTATCCTTATCTTTTGCCTCAGTTTTTTATTTTTCCATAAATGTAAATTTGTAATAATATTCTAGCATCATAAATAAACACTTTTAAACAATTACCGAGGTCAGTCTAAATGAAGAACAAAGTGGCTTCAGAAGAGGACGTTCTTGTATGGATAATGTGTTTACACTACAACAGATTGCAGAAAAAAGGCGAGAATGCAACTTAGAAATGGATATAACTTTCGTTGATTTAATAAAAGCATAGGATTACGTCAAGAGAGAAAAATTATGGAACATTATGGCAACCAAGGGATACTCAGTAGATCCTATTGAAATCATCATAAGTTGATATAAAGGAACGAGAATAAAAATAGTAGGAGGAAATATATGTGAAATTATTAAGCGAGGAGTTAGCCAGAAGTGCGAATTATCACCGACGTTGTTTAATGTATCCATCATTGATAGCCTTTTCGTCCTACTGCTGGGTATCGGTCTCTTCTTTGCCACGTGTTTCTCCTAAGCGCTAAAGTAGAAACACCGAAAAGATGAGAAGAAGAATAGAAGAGAAGATGTCCTGGAATAGCAAATAAACAGCGTAAACAAAATTGTGAAAATGTATAATGTACGTATAATTTCAATTGGAGGAAACCAAAGCGATGGCATTCCACGGTAAAGACATCGTTAGATCAAAAATAGTACTACAGGGAAACGTTAAGCCAAGTATCGTATTTCAATTATCTGGGGTGCGACGTCACGTACGACTACGATCTTGACTGCAACAGTAAGGTAAATAAATTTCTAGCAATATGTGGTACCACCGCAAATACCTAAAAAACTAGACCTGAAAGTAAGATTCGGCTTTATGAATCAATGGCAATAACAGTACTACAATAAAGAAAAGAAGCTTGGGGTTTGACAACAGATAAACAAAACAGAATGGGAACAGCAGAAATGCAGTTTTTAAGAAGAATAGATGGAAAAACAAGATCCGATAAAATAAGAAATGCCGACATTAGAGATAGTCTAAACGTTGCACCCGCAGAAGACGCAGAAGAAATATTAGATTACAGACAAAACTGGACGTTACATTTGAAAAGTATGGATGAGACAAGAATAACAAGGAAAGCAACTATAGGCTAATAGGCGGAAGAAGTATACGACGACCTAGTAAACGTTGACAGATCGGAACAGGTTTGAAACGTTCACCGTGAAAGGACATGACGATGCATGATTATGTAATTTTTTAGGCACACCTAGATTCTTTCTGCTTCGTTTATTCGCCTCAATTCGTGTTCATAATTCTATTTCTGATTGGGTGTTATTTCTGCTCGCATGTACTCGAAAGATACCACCTATTCTAGTGACTTGTAGCTTTGCATGGAGTTCAATGTTTTACAATTACCATTGTTTTCGGTTTTCCTACCGATATTTCCTTATTATACTGCATTGTTCTTATTTAAAAGCGATGTAGTAGCCTTTGTAAGTTATCTTCATCTTCTGCTATTACCCCCGCATCGTTGTGGCAGCGCATTATTTTTGTTTCTCCTTTATTCATTCTATATCCGCTTATTGTATTATTTCTATTTTCCTCTATTCATTGGTCCATAAAACTAATGAATAGTAGAGGACTTAGTGAGTCGCCTTACTTAATTCCTGTTTGAATCGGTATTTCCTCTGTTAGGCAGTTTTACACCAATACTTATCTTTTTGTCTGAATGATACGCTGTTTGATTAGTCTGGGGATTTGTTCCGGTTGTTAATAATTTAGTAATATTATTTTATGGATTAAACCTTATTTACTTTTATGTGTACATATCCGAAGATACATTGTACAAATGTACATATTTATCGGTAAATATGTGGTAAGTACATAGGTATTTTTGAGACCCTAAACTTATATTTACATAATGTAGTATCGGTAAATAAACATGTACAAGACCTAATGTAGCGGTAATTTTACTTCAAAATCAAAATGCTGCCATCAGAGAAACACAAATAACACAGATATTTTGTGATCATTGAGGCTGAACAAATATTCGTTAGTATGAAATTGACATTAATGGAGTTATAATTATCCAGAAATTACACGCGGCCATGTGGGATATGCGGTAGGAATTCAATACATGTTATAATAGGTATGCGATGAGTATATATTAGACAAGCTGACATTTTGTCAAAATCTGCTCCCCAAACACGAAGCGCCCTATGTAGTCATTTAACCAACCCGCCATTGTAAAATTAATTGGCTATCTGTACGAAAAACACGGAAATGGGAAAACGGGAAAAATTCAATCCAGAAAAATATGCTTGCCAGTGTGGGTGCTACTCAAAACTGATACAATCCTACATGTATATTGTCGGGAATTACTTATCGCACCTTCCGCTTTCACTTGAAGTTGATGTATCGTTGGAATTCCAGCAAATACGTCTGGATATGTAAACTTCCATTTCATAAAAGGGGAAGTTCAGTTGGGCGTTTTTTGCGGCTGTAGATTGAGGCTGCAAGGAACGAAGTGTCAATCTCAACGACAGTGATTTCCGGTCAGATTTCATCCGGCAATATCTTTAGCTTCAACTCTAAGACACCCCAGATTTGGGTATCCAGCTGCTGCTGTTCCGATATCTATCTCACTGCGAAAACTGGAAAGTATGGTAATTTTATAAAAAAAGTTGCTTATAAAGCTAGATATTCGGTTCGCTTTTTTGCAGATATTTTAATACTTTTGAATTGAAGTGTATTAAGAATCACATAACGTTTACGTAATAAGCAAGCATCAATTATCTCATACTGCTTTTACATCTAATTTACATTACATCCAATTTCAATCACATAATATTTCTTTTATGTTGGTGGCGTTTCTTTTTAAATAACTACGTAACTCCATTTAGGTTACATATATTTTTGCTGAGATGCAATTAGGTGGTTGTACTTATGATACTTAAAATTAATTTTGTGACAGCTTGAAAGGACGAGGTACCCTAAAATGTCAAAGCGTTTAAACGCAGATGTTGTAACAGTTGCGTTTATTTAAAAATTAATAGCTAGACCACCAGTTTAACAATTACTGACTAGTGTTTTTCAATAGGACACCCCTCAATATGGTATTCTCATAAAAGTTTTATGTGATGATACAGTTAATATCTGAACTGTTAGTTCTTTGCAGACTTATTTTTATTTCTTGATAGCAGGTAGTAATGACCCTTAACCTTGTTCATTATTATCAAATTTGAAAAATGAAAAATAATAATACCTTGTGTACAAACCCCAACTATTGTACAATTACAAAACCTATTAGTGGTAACTGAAGGCATATTTAGTAATTGGTTAATGCTAATTGACCTACAATTTTTAGTTTTCAAAATAAATTCACTTTATTCTCGTCTAGACGCATTGCAGTTTGGTTCGTTGTATTATTTAATGCTACTGTACAATGTGGTGATTTATTAGCAAAACAGTTGCACAGTGTGTAGTACGTGTGTACCTGTCAAAAAAGAAGTAAAAATGCACAAGCTTGAAAGCGTTTCCATAATCGTATAAGAGTTTTACGTGCTATAGAACATTCGGATAGGAATAAAACTTTTTCCGGGGAAAATTCGATTCCTTTGTTAGGATCTGCAAACATATTCTGTAAATTTGTGACAATGATCTACGAAAAGGTGACGAGTTAAGTGAGAATGTTATCATAAATTATGTCGAGAAGTGTATGTTTCTTCTACCAAAATTTATTCCGTCCGAAGCTATCATGTAATTCGGGTATTGGTTTCCATAATTTCATCGCCGCAGCCGATTCGCCGCGAAGCCCGGTTCGCTGCAGTTCGACTGGCCGCAGAATATTGTGATTCTACCAACTTAAATAATATAAAATTTAATTTTTTTAATTTGTTGGATATCAGATATTTTTGGATTTGTCAAAAATATTTACAGATTTTGATTTATACTTAGGTAATTAACAGTAATCAGCTTTACCTTCCTTAAATTCCTTGAAATTATTATTGTCCCTCAGTTCTACCTCTATTTACAGAACGCAAAAATAAATCTTCTGTTCAGTTGTTCCCGATTTAACGAAATCATCATTATTTTTGTCAAATACAAGGCCAATTAAATATTTACGAAAGAAATAATCGTTGTTTAGTATTTTTTAATTAAGTCGATTTCCAGGTAATAAAAATTACAAGAGATCTAAAATTTTGGCAGAACATAATGCTACCAAAACTGATAAAGTTTTGGCAAAATTATGCATTGACCAAATTAATCGACCCAAGAATTCCTAGAAGGCTTAAAAGTAGAGATGTCCCTGTTTAAACAAGGATAGAAAGAAAATGATGAAATATTATAATTTTAAATTACACTCATAACCTATTATACGAGGCTTGTTCAACTGAAACCCATCTTTGATCAACTTAGCCTTGAAAACAAATGCAATAATTCCAATGACGTTTGTTAATGTTAGTAGTGTTCGTAAGCAAGACATTAATAAGTTTCTGGAGTTTGAATATGATTCTGACTTTTAAAACTTCCATTTTAAAATGGGGTTTGTTGTTGAAAATCCGTCCAGCGTGCGGTCCTACAATTTTTATGCGTTGAGGGTACACAGCCACTGCAGATTCATACGCAAATACAACCAAAGAAATGCATGTATTGCGTACCCAAATGTGAAGGAACTCTGCCGAAAATTTAAAAATGGAAAAGAGGGGACTATGGATGAGCCGCGACCATGTGCACGGTGTACTGCATTTACAAACAACAATGAGGCGTGTGCGGAAGGCCTTATAAGAGAAAGTCGTCGAATTTCAATTGGAGAAAGTCGTCGAATTTCAGTTGGAGAAATTTAGGAAATTGTTGGTGCGAGTGTAGGATCTGTACATAGTGTTATTCGTAATCTGGGTTACAGCAAAGTATGCTCGCAATGGATTCCTCCTCTCTTGTCTAACGAACAAAAATACTTGCGAATGGACTTATCTCTGCAACACCTTACAGACTATAGGCAAAATGGTGATGACTTTCTTCTGTCAATAGTTGCTGGTGACGAAATTTGGTGCCACTACTACGAGCCATCCAGTAAGTTATCGTCCATGCAGTGGAAACATTCAAGTTCACCACCACCGAAGAAGTTTAAAGCACAACCTTCTGCAGGCAAGGTGATGTTAAAATTTTTTTTCGTCCATGAAGAACCCTTGTTAATAGAGTTTAAGGAACCTGGAGTAAATGTCAATGTATATCTGTGCAATGAAACTTTAAACAAGCTTCATCAAGCAATAAGACGGAAACGTCCAGGAAAACTTACGTGTGAGATCAATTTGCTGCACGACAATGGTAGGCCTCATGTTGCTAATGTGGCAATCTTCAACGAAGGCAATGGTATGTTTTAGAGCATCCACCCTGTAGCCCGGATCTATCGCCTTGCGATTTCCATATTTTTTGGACCGGTGAAAAAAACGTTAAAAGTCCGCATGTTGAGTTTGCCGCAGAAGTACAGATAGCTGTGGAAGACTTCTTCAACCAGCAGCCATAAGAATTCTATGAGCAGGGTATACATCGGTTAGTAAAACAATGGGATAGGTGCCTTAACTGTGACGGTAATTATTTGTAATTAAATGGTTGAATAAATTTTTTATAAAGCAAAGATAGGTTTCAATTGAACACATCTCGTACAGATTTCTAAAGTAATTTAGTAATTATGCTTTGACTTTTTTTAACAATTATTGTGTAGTGAGATTTTATTGAATATAGTCTACAGTTTATACAAACATTTAATAAAATGATTATTTATTTAATTATGTATACAGTAGGATAGGTTTGTATTGTAAATATCGTTATGTATAAAATTGAGATAGAAGGTTTATGAAATTTTGAGCTCGAAGCTGTTTAAAAAGGATTACAACGGTAGTGACCAATATATAGCATCTATTGTCCGAAAGGACGTTACCTTCCTAAAATGACAAGAAAATCCTGCAGTGTAGGCTCTCCTTGTCATTTTGCAGTACCTATTATGCTCGTATTTTAGTTAAAAATATTGAACATGTTTTGTACTTTTATGAAGCTCTATTCATTTGTACAATTTGAATTCGATGAATATCATATGATGTAAAATTGAACGCTACAGGGTATGAGAAAATTGTGTTGTAGAGTTTGATGCTACATTTTTTTAATAATAAGGGCACTTACAAGTGACTTACAATCAGCAAATATCATACCCTAGTTGAGAATTTGGAAAACACGTATGTCAAATTTGAAAGTAAAAAAATTAATCTCTTTTTGAAAATTGTTAAACATTGAAATACAGTAACGCCACACACCTTTACAGGTAATTTTCTGTGACATTTATTTTCGAATAAATTCAAAATTGATTATATATAATTTGAATAACATAGGATAAATCTCATTGAATATATCCAGTTTAATCTAACTTATATTTAATATTATTTCTGATTCTGAGGATATATTATTTTATTT